>JAJIZL010016403.1:5610-40029 GCA_023969395.1 Amblyomma maculatum | reverse complement strand
ACATTTCCAAGGAAGTGTTCGCAAACTGAGTTCAAGTGCCAGAATGGTCGCTGCATCAAAGACATTTGGCGCTGCGATGGAGACCGCGACTGCTCCGACGGCTCAGATGAGCAAAATTGTACTTCTGGATTACGCTGTGCGGGCACGAAGCTGGCATGCAATGACAACAGCCGATGCATCCAGGAAGCATGGCTGTGCGATGGTGAGCACGAGTGCTTGGACGGTTCGGATGAGTGGAATTGTACGGCCGGAATTCAGTGTGCGGGAACTAAGTTTCTCTGCAAAGACAATAGCCGCTGCATCGAGGAAATGTTCCGGTGTGACGGTGACCTTGACTGCTCAGATGGTTCAGATGAGCAGGATTGCACTACCGAAAATAGGTGCTCGGAAACTCAGTTTATGTGTAAGAATAATGGCGCCTGCATTAATTATTATAGACAGTGTGACGGTGACCGCGACTGCTCAGACGGCTCAGATGAGCAAAACTGCACCAACGGAATACGCTGTCCGCGCAATCAGTTCGCGTGCAAAGACAACAGCAAATGTGTAAGAAATAATTGGCGGTGCGACGGTGACCGTGACTGCTCGGACGGCTCAGACGAACACAACTGCCCCACCGGAATTCGCTGTCCACGCACCATGCTCATATGCAAGGACAACAGCAAATGTTTAAGGGAGTATCAGTGGTGCAACGGTAACCGTGACTGCTCAGACGGCTCAGACGAGCAGAACTGTACTGCCGGAATACGCTGTCCAGGCACTAAGCTGGCGTGCAAGGACAACAGTAGTTGCATTGAGGAAACTTGGCTGTGTGATGGCGACCGAGACTGCTCAGATGGCTCGGACGAGCAAAACTGTACATCCGCATTACGCTGTCCACCTGATAGGGTTGCATGTCAAGACAACAGCCAATGTATAAGACAATCTTGGTGGTGCGACGGGAAACGTGACTGCGCAGACGGATCTGACGAGCGAAACTGCACCTATGCATTAAACTGTTCTCAAGCTGAATTTGCTTGCAAAGATGGCAAAAGATGCATTGAGGCCAGATGGAGATGCAATGGTAGCCCCGATTGCGTCGACGCTTCAGACGAGACGAACTGCCCCTGTTCTAAACTGTTCTCATGTAGGCATGCCCTTTTCGGGCACCTCTCTTGCATGGCAAAAGCGTTGCTGTGCGAAGGCCAGCAGGACTGCACTGATGACGTTGACGAAAAAGGCTGCCAACCTCAAGCCTGCCTCCAGGGTGAATTTCGCTGCAGCAGCGGACGCTGCATTCCGATGAGGTGGCAATGCGACGGGGAGCGTGACTGCCAGGATGGCTCAGACGAAGGCGCACGCGTCTGCCAGAAAAGTCTCGCGGCAGCAATTATAACGTGTTCTTCCACAGAGTTCACCTGCATATCGGGAAGGGACGCCGTCAGTTGCATCGATGCTACGCAAGTCTGTGACGGACGCAAGGACTGCAAAGACGGCTCTGACGAGCCAGACTCCTGCCAAAATGTGCCGCTGGAATGTGCAGAGAATTACTTCGGATGCGACAACGGCACATGTATTTCGAAACAGAGGAAGTGCGACGGCCGATACGATTGCAACGACCGAAGTGATGAAGAGGACTGCAATGTGCAAGGAAGGAGCGGCTGCTCCGATGACGAATTTTTGTGTGTTTCTGAAGGCCTCTGCATCCCACGTCTGTGGCGCTGTGACCAGTTTCCCAACTGCGTGGACAGCTCGGACGAAAAAGACTGCCCAAGTATTGAATGGTTTAATGTCCTTAGTTTTGTGTTAGGAAGGTAAAATGTTGCATGGAAATTCGTATTTTCTTTTATGCCACTTAAAACTGCCCGAATTAAGAAACAATGTTGCAGAGTAGATGTGCAGTCATGCTGATTCTGGATATTGACTGCAACGGCAAATGGGGTACAAGGACGTCAAAGGGATATCATGAGCAGTCACAAAAAAAATGAAGGTTCGAACAGTCCCCTTGACGGAGTTTTCGAAATGCGTGATTATTGAAGGCGTGGTGGTAACGTGAACATAAAATACCTTCAGGGCATAAGCTTTATTCTAGACTGGTCTACTGATTGTCTTAAAGCACCACAGATGGAAAAAAAGCCTGAAAAAAAACTTGAAAGTTATCTTTCTTATATACATGAAGGAGAGTAAAAGTTTCATGTCTCATGGTGCAAGTAGACGTCTTCCTTGCTCTAGCAAGTTTGAAAATAAATTCACATATTATATTTCCTTTGTATACATTCCATAACCAAGTGCACTGTAGTATGTGATCGCACATTGGGCTTTTTAATAAAGCTTCCTTTTCTCTCTTTCTAAAGAGCAATATCTACTACAAGCAGCAAACGTGCGTTAATTTCGTCCCGCAGCCAATATATAGCATCTAAACTGAGATGAAATCACTGAGTGCACAAGCAAATAACGCATATATGCCCCCCCCCCCCCTCCGGAAAGCAGAAATTCGTTTCCAATGCTTTCTGTAGCATGAGGTTATGAACACTAAATCCTTGTTCGTTGACACAACAATCGCAACTTACGCCATGCGTTTAGAAGAGCAAGAGCGGTAATACAATGTACTAACTTGAGGAGCTATGCCAGGTGGAGCATGTTTTCATTGCGCGCTTCAAAATACCTTACACGCATCTTATAATGGGTAAGATGTACGCTGAATGCGCTTTAGTATGGCCTTTAATTTATTATATTTTGCTTAGTCAGCAAGGAAGCTACAGCCACGTGATAGCTTAAGCGTATGACTGCGCGCGTGTTTTGAATGAAGCGATGGCTCTGAACGTAAACATCCCAGAGTCATGTGCGTAAAGCTGTACCCCACAGTGTATGGCGCAGCGTAGACAGTGGAAACATTAGAAGCGGTGGACCCCTGTTTGATTCGGCAGGTCCGTAAAAAAGCAAAGCGAGTTAACGTACGCATTTCCTCCTGTTTCAATCATTTCACAGCTCACGCTGGTACTCTCGCTACTTCATTAACCGTGTCAGTCTTTGGATTCGGGGGAAAGTTTAATTTAGTGTATGTGCATTTGACAAATGCCACAATGGCCGGCCGTGATACTACAGAACAGAAGGACATTTTACTCAATAAAAACGTGCTCGGGCGACAGCCTCTAAAATGAGCGAGCCGCTGCTACAACCTTAGCAATAAGCACGTCGGAGGGGGTACATTCACTACGGATCGTAGCGGGCCAGTTCACTCCAATGTGCCTACCTGCATGTTTACACGCTTTCCAACAATCTAGCTGTTCGATGAAACTCATAAAACTCAGAAACGAGGGTATTTGCTCTTCATCTCTGGGTACATGAGGCCCGCCGCTTAGACTTCGCAGAGTCTTGTCTTCGTATAGATCGGTGCACGGAATTTGCGACACCATTTTCGCCAAGCCAAAACGATATTGCAAATCTACGTCGGTCACACTGACGTTTTCCTCAGCTCGAAGCGACGCTCGCTTTGCTATGGCGGTGCAGTGGTCAGGGCGCTCGACTACTGTGCCAGAGGGTACGGGATATTTTACCAGCTGCGGCGGACCTTTTTCAATGAAGACAATGAGCTAGGCGCCCGTGTTCTGTGCGATGTCAGTGCACTTTAAAGCCCTGGTGGTCGAAACTTTCGGCGCCCTTCATTATGGCATCTCTCGCAGCCTAAGGCGCTTTGCGGCGTTAAAACCCTATTAATCAACGAAGGGATACTCAATGCTGTTGCTGCAAAAAGCAAACACATAACGTTAGCATGAAGCAGATTGACAACGTCCTCTCGGGCGTAGGCAGAAAATAGGAATTGCACAACACTGCCTTGAGCAGCATCTCATCGTGCAAGATTCATCGTGCTTACGGCACGTTCAACTTGGCTGAATGCAACTTCGAGCTGAGTGCAGTAACTCGCTGCAGAAAGAACAACATTTTTGGCATTCGCATTACGCAACCCTTTACACCAACTCTTGCTTGCACTGAAAACTAAAAACAGGTATTTCTCTAAATAAGATATACGTAATATTATACGTCACCCTTTAACGCATTCGAAAGAACAAAAAGTTTGGCGCAAAGGTGCATTGGATGTGCACTGTATGCATTCGAGTGCCGAGATGATGCAGAGATGATGATTCGATGCAGAGATGATAGCCGGAAAAGCTGATGCGGCGCCGAGCCGCGTGAACCGGGAGTTACAAGCGGCTTCCAGCGAGTGTGTAGGCAGATAGCGGATATAACCCGTTATTGTTATTTTCGGCGTATCATTAGTACAAATAAGCTTCAGCGTAAGGGGTACCTGATTCAGCCCCAGTTACTGAAGTCAACTCTTTAATTTCAACGGTGCACCTCATTCTTCCAGTGCTGTTCACTGCAGTTCGAGCTATTCTGACGGCCTTTCCTCAAGCAACCAAATCTCCCAGAAGTGTAGGTTAATTGCTGCCTGTGGAGCCTCTAATGGCTGAGCTTCCTGCACTGGGAAAACATTCTATGGACAACCGTTATAACAATATTGCAGATTTTCAGTGGAATGCAAACAGCTTAAGAGCAAAAAGTGAACACTTTTGCAGACTTCTTGAGGAACACAATTTTCCTGTCTTGTGCACACAAGATGCTGGTGTGAGTAATGATTTCGGTCTCTCGAACTCTGTGTCATACAAATCCTCCTATCCTCTGGCTTCAGTAGGGCGATGTTGTGTGTCAAGAAGGACCTTCCCGTCCTACCACATCCAGTCGAATCAGTCACGTTCCGGCGTTCATGGCCCATGAAGTGTCTTGGTAAGGTCTGCATTACTGTATTTATACTTGCAAGCACCTTATCGCGCCTCCGTTGATGCACATTTTAATGTTTTTAAAACAGCAGGTTTTCGTTCACTGACTTGTGGAAATTTTAACTCTGATAATACTGCTTGGGGTAGGGACCACTACGACACCCGTGAAAGGGTTGTTGAGTGCGCCGCAGAGAAATTTAACTTTTGCGTTCTGAACGATGGTGACTTGACCATTTTACGCGGTTTTCGTTATTCCAGTTCTATAGATCTGACTATGCGCACTCATGGTCTTATGTGTGACGTGGGTTTGGCCACAGACATTGAGACACGCGGAAGTCGTCACTATCGCATACCGGTAACCCATGCTAGCTTGCGATGTCAGGGTGCCCGATTAAATAAAAACTTAACAATTGGAAAACTTTTCATCACAACATAAGTCAACCAGTTTCCGTGGACATTAGTATTGACGACTTCACTTCACTGGTGCACGGTAGCCTGAGTCGGTGCGCCAAGGACCTCCCATACCTGATGAATTCACGAGCATTGATTGTGATTATGAACGAATGAGGGCACTTCGAAGAAACGCGGAAAGGGCTTACCGTCGATCAGGGTCTTTGGAATCGTATCGTGAGGCTAAACAAGATCATCGATCAATGTGGAAATGTGTGTAGGAATTAAATAGGAAAGAAAAATTGACCTGACTTCTGCCATAGATTAACCCACGCACCCCAATATCGACGATATGGAATACGGTTCACTTAAGCAGGCCCTTTACTTACAATAACCCTTTCAGAGCTCTTGTAATAGCAAGGAAAACTGCAGGAGCACTCCTGGCTGATGAATTTACCAGCTTATTTCTCGTCCTGGCGTTTCATTAGACTGAGGGTATTTTAAAAACTTGGCTACATATGCGCAGCGAAAACAAATTGTGCATGTTTTAATGCGTAACATGTCTATTTAGATACTGTACTCACAATAGGTGAACTTAAAAGTGCTTTGCATTATGCGTCCAAAGACTGCTGCTAGGCCTGATGCCATTTCTTATAGAATGCTTCAAATCCTTGGGCCCACCTGCATGAAAGGCTATCTCAGCAGTAAGTTTAGAAAAGCATCCATTTCTCTAACATTTTCAACCCACTGCACCTTTTCTATGTCTATGTTGTCCAAAACCCTGCGAAACTAACAACCTCAATTAAATTGATTCTGTGCTGAGCTATGCTGCACAACCAATGTTTCTTTCAAGTGTTCAAGTATGAGCTATTCAGTTATCCCCCAAGGTCAGCCTTTTTCCGCCTGACACTGCCGTGTGGCCTCGACTTGGGTAGTTTTGACCGGTGTCCGAGTAGGCTAGTAGGATAGCCCTCCAGTGTTTACTTCGTGGTAACCACACTTAGCTTAAACATATAGTTCATGCAGCCAATAGTAAGGTAAGAATGCGGGATAGTTGGTGTTCCTTGATGTATATACCAGAACACGGCAGACGACCTGGCTTCGTCGTGTCTTTTCTTGTGTGCTGATATATACGTCATGTAGCCGATAACGAAACAGTATTTCCCCTAGATGCTAAAAGGCTCTATGCGATGCTGACATGGATACACAGACGACATGTGTTTTATTGAAAGTGTTCTGCGCTTCACGTTTCACTCGATACTGTAGATACTCGAGCACACAAGGAATCAATTCTGCATGCTCCATATTACTAAACCGTGGCCCTAGTTAACGAGTCCCGTCAAAATGGAAGTGCTGCTCCCTCCTTTTGTACTAGAAGGACAACACTCAAAGCACGCACCATATGAGACGAAAATTACTGACCCTTCCGCTTCCTGTTCCGGAGCATACCGTACGAAAAGCTTATGGTGTCGACATTTGCACGCACGAATGGAAACGCAGCACGGTATGAAACTTGCAGGAGGGAGGGGATTGTCAGCGAGTTTTGTCCCCAATAGTGCACTTCTCTCAATGTCTCAGCGAACTGTTGGGATGAATACTGCAAGGAGTAAACGTATGAAAGATACATGCTGGTCCCTAGCATTTCCTGTTAGTCCGCTTCTCATAGCATAGAGATGTTTTCACATATACCCGCAGATATATGTCTAGCATGTATGCGACATATAGACGACGACAATACTCTGCAACTCAGATGTGGAACACTAGGAAGTATCTTCTAAATCATAATCATATTTAATCAACCATAATCTAGCGATTTCGTTACGACTGGTTATGATGCAGATACAGCAGAGTTTATGTACAGAGTTTGTTACAAACTTTATAACGCAACACGAAGTGCACCAGTGTGGATTGGATACGCGCTAAATAAGAAATATTTATCTGAACAAAACGCGCATATGTGCAATATATTTATATACATAAAATCCGTCATGGCATGAAGTAATTCATTAATCACAATCTATATCTAAGTCCGAGCTGTCGTGTGGCAATGTCGAGATTGAAAAGCGTAGTAGATATGTCCATGACAGGGCACATGAGTATCAGCTATCTATTCAGAATGTTGCAACTTGCATCACTGCAAGAACTTTCAAGATAGCTAAGCAGTACTCAAAAACTAAGCCCCAAACACTCAGATGTGGGGCGCGGGCTCCTTAAAACGTTTTGTATCACAAAAAGCCCTGATTGGCGCATTAATGACACATCCGTGTATTCAAACAGAAATATGCACTTTTCTTGTTAGCGCATCCATGGATTCATTAGTTTCTGATTATAATTTCTTTCAAGAATATGTGTATAGCGTGTTCAGAGTTAGACCTCCAGAATTTTTTAAATCATATACGAAGATTACTGCACAGAAGTTTTGTTCATAGGATATGCCTCCAGATGGACGCTAACTGTGGGGTTAATTGTCACCGTATTACGAGCAATTAAATTAATGCGTTCATTTTTCTTCACAGCAGTTGATATGCATGCTTATATTCAAAACGCAGAGATAGCGTCATTTAAAAACTATTCCATTTTGTAGAATTTAAGTAGCGCACCTGTGTGCTGAGAGATGTGTGTCCACACTTTCATCCTAATCTATCTAGTTAGGCTTGAGAGACCGCCGCACTCCGCATGGAGCCCCTCCATGGTTTCAGGGCGCTGTTCTCTGACAAGAAAGTGCAGTGAAGGCGACGATGGTCCCTTTCCATTCTCACGAATCACTGTGCGAATGTAGCAGGTTAAGGGCTTTTGTCTTTTTCGAAAATATTGTTTATCGTGCCTGTAACTAAAACATGTCACCTACAACCGTCCACCTGGAAAAGAACAAAAATTAAGTTTAGCAGTAAACCTACACTCTTGTCAGGCAGAGCCTAATACACGCCGTCAAACCAGGCAGGAGCCTCATGCCGAGTGCCTAATTCTCGTATGCATAATTAGGTGGAAATGGCTGAAATTTTAGGCACTTACAGCTCAGGACACAGGCGCATTATTAAATTTCTGCAAAACAGAATAATTATAACACGACACATTCTAAACATTTTCAATATAAACATGCTTACTAATTGCAGTTGTTGAAAAGCATGTATTAATTTTTGACATTCTGATCACAAACACCTGCATAGTTAGCGTCCGCCTGGCCGAATGTCTCATGTAGAAAACAACTTGTGAAGAGCTCTTTGTGCTTTGTTAACGCTGAAACTTCAACATTGAACAACCTCTACAGCTGTGCACGTTCATTCCAAATAATCAGAAACAGTCGTGAAAAGCACTTGTCTTATGTAGGCCTATGTGCTGACAGATGTAGGCTGAGCTATGACGTAATTCGTGTTTTTTTCTTAAGATACTGTATGTTTGTACGCATGATACGATGGCATGAATCTTGATAATTACATATTGGCTGTGAATGTTGGCGCTGATAAAACTATTTTTTGCGGAGGATTGGCGCCCGTCGGCTGTCGAAAACAGGATGGCGTCCTGGCATAAAAGAAATTGAGAAACTTCCGGCACTTCGTTGCTTCTATATCGCCTCCAGCGGGGGTGTTACGACTTCGAGCAGTACGGCATATCAAAAATGCGCGCCTGCCTAATTGCCTTTTCTCCCCTAGTTATCGATTGTGGAGGAATTTTCTATTATTAGTGTTACGTCAAGAAATACGAAACCTCGAAATCTTCTTTCTCTTCCTTCTTTTGCATAGTAACATGGGGTAAAACATTAGCCACAAAGAAAGCCGCTGTCGACCAACCCAGTCACACACTACCGCGAAACCTTGTAACAGCCACATAAGCGGACTTGTGGGATAAGCGTTCAGGACAGATTAAACCAGGCGAGTAATGTTCGACCACAAGATTTTTCGAACGTCGTATTCAGTTTGCTCCAATTCGCCAACTATTGGCAGACTTCGCTCTGTGAGCACCATGAGAGTTGAACAATGGGTTGTACCAGCTTCCCTCTGGACTACTTCAAGACTAATTTTGCTCGCTATCTGCCTCGCTTCAGTAGCATCATATTCCTTGCCAAATGCCAACGAGGAGCCCCAGCCGTACTCAAGGAAATATTTCGAGTTCTCTACAGAAGCTTTGTGCGTGGCCTGGATGCAGCGGTGTGACGGGACACCGGGCTGTAGTGACGGGTCGGACGAGAGCGACTGCAGGTCCATCGCGGCGTGTGCCGAGAGAGATTGCAGATGCAGAAGCGGTGGGCCATGCATTCCGCATCAGTGGCGATGTGACGGCGACCAAGACTGCGCTGACGCATCGGACGAATTTGACGTAATCTGCCAGAACAACATCTCTAAAGCCTGCCCTGTGGACATGTTCGCTTGCCTGACGTACGCTGGTGCCATTGCGTGCTTACCTCTCGCTTTGAAGTGCGACCCCGACGGTGCGACCCGAAGTACGGTGACCCCGACTGCTCAGACGGCTCAGACGAACAAAACTGTACTTGTTCAGAAAATGAACTTGCAGAATTGTACTTCCACGGCGAGTGAGTTCAAGTGCAAGGATAGCGGTCGCTGCATTAACGACACTTGGCTCTGCGATGGTCGCCGCGACTGTGAGGACGCCTCCGATGAGCAGAACTGCACTCCCGGAATACGTTGTCCGACAACTGACTTCGCATGCAAGAACTACTTGCATCTATCAATCCTGGTGGTGCTACGGTGACAGAGACTGCTCGGACGGTTCAGATGAGCAAAACTGTCCTCCTGGAATCAGATGCTGGAACATTAAGTCCGCGTGCAAGCATAACAGTGTGTGCATCGAGAAAGCATGGCTGTGCAACGGCTACCGCGATTGCTGGGACAGCTTGGACGAGCAGAACTGCACTATACACAGGCGTTAATTGGTGTGTATTTTCGACAGAAACACAATAACAGACAAAAATACGGTTTCAGTTTTTTTTAATCAGGACTGCATTTAACGGCTACATTTTCAAACCCCATTGTTCGTCCAGCAAGACTGCTGGACAACCGTATACGTGTCCTGATGAGAGGTAGATGAGGTTCAAAATTCTAGTTGGTTCCTGTAATATATATTACGTCAAAAAATCATCAAGTGAAGCAGTACTAACATTCAGCGGCATCTTCTTATTTACTAAATAACTACATTGTGAAGGCATAAGACTGTTAGTCAAGGAGAGTTTCTAGAGCATGCGCCCCGGTCGTTTCCAGGCCCCATTCAGATAAATGATGCCATCGGGCACCACCAGCGCGATTCAAAACAGGAATGATGAGCGTGCTACTCTTGACGGATTCGTCTGTGTTGACTTCATCAAATGCAACGACGTTAGAGCAGGTAGCGTCGCCATTTACGAAAGGCGCACAGAAAACATCTAACTCGTGAGAACGCTGCTGTCGAAAGGTTCCGCCCATGGGCGCAGACATGTGTCCTCCAAATACGATGTCAGCGGACGAAACGTGGTGATAGAGCGTATATGCATCTGGTCAAACACCGCCAGAAAGGACGCAAAATATTCCATGGCATGTGTTTTATGAACTATGCGAGTGGGAATACATACTTTGTGCGCGCACCGGACACTATCCTCTCCCATATTCCTCCAATTAGCCCGGTCCTGTGCTAACTGCATCCACTTCACTCCTGCGAACTTCTTAACCTCATTCCCCCCCCTAACTCTCTGCCCCCCCTGCTACGCTTTCCTTCCCTTGGAATCGAGTTTGTTACCCTAAGCGACCATCGATTGTCCTCTCTACGCACTACATGTCCTGCCCATGCTCATTTCTTCTTGATTTCCACTAGAATGTCGGCAACTTGAGTTATTTCTCTGGCCCACTTTGCATGCTTCCTATCTCTTAACGTTACCCCTGCCATTTTTCTTTCAATTGTTCCATAAGGAGTATTTTTTTACGAAACAACTGCTGCGGACGCAATTTTGTGGACGCGGCCTGCGGATGCGGCCGCTGAAATCCGTGAACCTAGGGGAGTAATGCTCTCGCATTAATAACAATGAAAACTTATCGCCATATCACTGCACAGTTTGTTCTCACCGAAAATTTACGACAGAACTGTTCTCAACAGACCGTGAAGGTTTTGGCGATGTGGAAGTTTCTGGATCAAAAAGAGACAAACTAAACAATTACCTTTTGAATAAAGCAATGCTGGGTGTATCACGCAGGCAGGCCTTTCTTGTGTGTCAGTGCTTATCGCCTTTGAGTCATAAATTCCAGCAAGCTGTGAATGAACGTATATTGTGCATTTTTTTATTCTTTCAGCAGGTAGTCAAATTTCTCTTCGGCACTGCATAACTTCGCGCCCTAGAACTGCGCACGAAGCGTAACCAAAGATTTTCACGTGATGTGTAATGTCAGGAGAGTGGCTCACTGACTCCATTAGAAACGCCTTATTAATATACATCCAACTTTTCTCGAATGCAGGCGAGCCCAGTAATTTAACAGATATTCGAGTTCTCGGCTGGGATTTTATCGTTGAGCTCAGCAAGTGGCGCTTAACATTCCAGTCTATGCAGCCACTACATCCTCAATCCCGGGGAAAACCTACGGAAATGACAATTACAAAGAGTGGATAAATTCCCCAAAGTCCTGCGAGCAATCTCTTTCTCGAAAACTTAATTTATCAGTTCGACGGCTCCCAGTACAGATGGACACATGTATCTCTATCTGGAGACATGCGACGCTGACGGTTGCGGTACTGTGAAATGCATTGAAAGTCCATGGTCTTTCATCTTAGACTTTTGATCACGCATAATTCCCCATTAAACACTCTTGGAAACGTTACATGTAAAATTCACAGTCTCTTCCATGAAACGTTATGCCCTAATATACTTACCCGCAGATGCGACTGCTTCTTTTGGTTTCCGTAATTTAAAAAAGGCCGAATTGAACGCAATAAACATTATCCAGGAATGCACAAAAATTGAAAAGTTCGTCCGAAGCAGATACCCTCCGAACACGCGTTTGCTTAAGAAGGGAGCACCACTGCGTCAAAATATACTGAAAACAAGAAATTGATTTTTTTTTTCTGCCTAGCACAACTGTACGCAAAAGAACTGAAGATATAATAAAAGCAGTCAACTTGTCCCGCCGCTTGACTTTCAAGAGCCACAGGCCATAGTGTGGCTGTATAGTTTAACTCTTGTACCGGCCATTATGTACCATCACTTGACCTTTGACCAATGATATGTTTTTACCTTGACGGCAGATAAAGCATCACGCGTTCCCTCTTGTAGTTAACCATGCGTGTGCGCAACGTAATCGCTGCAAAATCATTTCTGCCTATGTCTAAATCTAAGCATAACCAAATAAAAACCAAGAGCACCAAGCTTCCTCTTCGCTTAACTAGGTTTAACAGCGTTAAACATTTGGCTTTCCTTCCATAAGACGTAAAGAAGGAAAATCAGAGCCTTTGACGAAGACTAGTCGCACCCTTAAAGGCCAAGCTTAAGTTCCTTCCTACCCATTTTTTCCCTCTTCCTTAATTTTACGTTATCACACAGGAATATGATAAACTAAATTTGAGCAAGTGCAATGACTGGTTTTATTTTATATATAAAGACAACAAAACGATTACTCTCAATTATGTTACTGGGGAAAATGCGCTTGTTTATTTTGTGCTTAAATGTTTCGTATCCTTTGAAAGGCCGCAAATTACTGATCAAAATAGCTCTATGTGACATTTCGCCACAAGTTGAGACGGAACAAATTGCGGTCATCGCCCCTGCATGTTCTTCTCTGTTACTGGTCCTACAATGTCTCTTGCCGCGTTATATCAGATGACAGCTTGCGGTATCTTATCATTGCGGTCGGTCTGTGGGGCTCACCGAAGCGTGGTTTTAAACTGGCTATTTTCAGACCGAGCACTGGCGTTGAGGAAATTGTCAAGCGTTCTAGACCATGTGGTAGGTAAATGTAATGTCATACCATTCCTTGTTCTATTCGCGACTCACATATTGCATCCTCATTTGGGGTACGACAACCTACAGAAACCTTGAGAGATTAATGGTCGTTCAAAAGAGGGTTCTAAGAGCGATTCAAGGGTATGATGGTAGACCACAACATTTGCCTACTGCACCGTTATTCATCAAGCACAATATGCTAAAAGCCAATCAGATTTATTATTTCCACTTGTTAAAACACATCCATCGGCACAGGCTACATGCATCGATACCAGATCATAGCCTAGCGAGATATGAACTTCGAACCAACAAGAAACTTACCCCTAAAGTTCGAATAAACTACGGCAAAACAAACACTAACCTACCAAGTTCCCACTGTTCTTAACAGGCCCAATCTTAATGTTGACTTCTCTGTTAGAAGTAACACATTCAAACGTAACATTAAAGCATACCTAGTTGCAAACAATATTAAATTTTCTCCAATCTAATGTTTCAAGATTTCTGTATGTTGATCTTAACACTTTGGTTGAATTTTCTTGGTTGGAGCAAGTGAACCAATCGCCTATGTTAGCAGCTTATGACTGGATGGCAAATTATGCTTCTATTTTATATGTCTGTAATACGGTTTATTTTGTTTTTGTTGTGTACTTCTTTTGCTGCTGCGCTTTGACTTGTGTAACAATCTTTTTGCGGCATATGCGTTTATTATTTGTGTTCGGTTGTATATGTCTAGACTGATAATGTATTATTTCACTGGTCTACCAAACATAGCTTGGGTGGCGAGGCCTCGTCAGGTTTTTCAACATTTTGCCTCGGCTGCCCCTTTCTGTAGAAAGAAAAGAAATAAAGAAAAAAAATATCCATATCGGTATAGTTAAGTCAGCTATGCTGAAGCTCGCTTAGCATGACGGGGAGACACAAGAGCATAAAGCCCTAAGTATATTCAGTGTTTTTTTTTTTTTTCTGTCACGATTTTCGCGCTTCAAAAAGTGCCGCGCCGACGCGACGCTAAGAGGCGCGAGAGCCGTCGCGGATAACTTCATGCGAAAACAAATGCACCAGCGAGCCGAAATAACAGCAGACTGAGGTACGTGAGAGAAGCGATGGTGTTCATTGTGTTAAAATCACGATAGAGCTCATTCCGATGCTACTGTGCTAAATGTAACAGCGTGCATAGGTCGCACAAAGATATGGCATGTCGAGTGAACCAAGACATATACTTTGGAATGCCCGCTCTGTTGTGGATTCCAATCGCACGGCGTGTTTTTTTGTTTTTTTTTCTACATACTTCGCTTCAGGGAGGAAACAGACATTTCGATCCGCGAGTAGGTCGTACACTCACAAAGAAGCGACACTCCGTGCTTTATAAAGCGTTTATTTTCACGATAATCACATTTCTGCGGCCAAATTGCACATACCTAGTCGGCCATGGCGGCCATGTTGACAGCGGCCGCTCAAACCGGAAATGCCAGCTTTCCTCGCTGCTATTGACGCGCGTCCGCAGCAGCTTCCGGTTCGAGAAGACGCCGCGCAGCCCGCGCGTCAAATATCTGACAGATCCTGATCGGCGGCGGCGGCTCGCGTTTATTTCGACTCCGGTCATAAAGTGCGTGCCATCGCGCGAAAAACGCTGGTTCGACGCGGTAAAAATGCTCCATGTATTCCGGCCTTAATAGGCATTTGACATGGTCACTTCCAGGGACTGAACCTCTCAGCTTCGAAATAGCGTCTACCATTAAGCAAAACCAGGCTATCCTTTTCTGTTTACTTAATTAATTTGGGTGTGGCTTTAACGCGGTGGCATCTTCATCTGATTGGTCTATATAGCGGTGAAAGCTGTATATGTAGCATCACATATCTCACACCGGGTGTTACATTATCACGGTTCGTTCTGTATGCGCTCCCGAAATTCGCGTGCTGAGCGGTTCTTTTTGGGTGCTTCGACAGCGCCATCATCATTGCACCTTAATACCGAACACTTTTACGGAGCTCGGAAGTCTCTGATGGGAAATGTCTGATGTTACTTTGCTTTATAGACCAGCACAGGTCTCTATACTCTTGGTTGTGATGTGATAATTCTATGGTATTCTTGTATACATTTGAATTCCTGCCCCATTGTAAGCCATTACGCCTCCTGTCATCTCCCATCCACCAATGCGTAGTGGAAGATCAGGTCGAACTCTCTTCTTTTCGTCGTATAATAATCTGTTGGTCCTCACATTTAACACATAAGCTCGAAAAATGCATGTGGGCGAACTGGTTGCTTCGTATGTTAACACGCGAAAACTCTCATGACTCAATTTACCAAACAGTAAGTTGACATACATGCAAATCTTTATGGGTCAATGAATTCTATGTCACTCTCTTTTTGACAAAGTTGAGACTGCCTAGTTGCGACCATTGGTACGACAGCCAGTTTCAGTCGCCGGAAATGATGTACATCTTGTGATCTTCCCTTTGGTTTAATTTCTGTACACCTTTTTATTGATGGAGTTCTGTACGCAGCGTACTGTTTTTCTTTTTCCTTTTTACTCTTCACTAGCTAATTTGCACAATACTACAAGCTCGCTATGCAGGCAACAGCGCGTCTCGTCCTCTGCGCAGTCGTGTGACGTAATGCTGCATGAAGCAAAAATTAAGTCGTTCGCCGTTAGCAGAATTCAACACTGCTACCGCAGAGATGATTTGCTTCTCAAGTAACTATAAACGCGCGTGCGGTGCGGCCACCTCGGAGTTGCATATGCACTTTCACTTTTCATGCAATCGCAGAGGGCAGAGATCACTTGTGAGCTTAGCTAGCGCTGTCGCGTGAGTCAGTTCGTAACTTGAGTGCCTCTCGTAATCATAACACTTCATGGAAGCGTCGACCCCGCCGAGATCCACAGAGCACATCGCTTTTAAAAACTTTCACGCTCTTTAGAACGCGCGGCATCACGTTGCCAAAACAAGTTTCTATTAACTTGACCAATCGCGCGTTACTCATCGGCCAGGAGTTTGGCGTAGACGTCAGCAGCTGCGCAACCTTCGGTGTGATGCGATATGGAGGAAACCGCTATATATGATGGTCGGAGTGCGCCATCATGACTATGAGTTCAACCTGTCTACCGCTGCGTGTTGCTGCTTAGTATTAACCAGACCTCGGTCTCTCTTCGAGCCTTCATCCCACCTGTTCGCTCACAACCGTCGCTCACAACCGTCGCTCACAACCGTTCGCTCACAACCGTGGTTGACCTTGACAGTAGTCGGGTGGACAGAGAACGGCGAACGCAAGCAAGCTGCCGGAGTCCTATCATCTAGAAGCCGTGAGTCGGAGTAAACATCAGTATGCTGTGGTCAAGTTCTCCGAAGAGTCTGTTGTGTTTGCTGACTTTCGTCCCCTTTTTAAGCCCCGTAGCCTCGCACACATTAAACAGGACTACCTCCACGCATTGTTCTACGGTTGAGTTTAAGTGCACCGAAGAAGATAAATGCATTCACATGGATTGGTTGTGCGATGGTTCAGACGACTGCAGCGGTGGATCCGACGAGTTGTACTGCAAAGAAAAAGGGGCCTGTCGGGAAGAAGAGTTTGCGTGTGACAACGGTGAGTGCATACCCATCCATGAACTCTGCGACTACTTTTTCGACTGCGCAGACGACTCAGATGAAAACCAGTGCCTAAGCCCTGAATATGAGTATAGAAGGTTGGAATGTACCACAGCTTATGGTTTGAAGTTGCGTGTTCCTGAGGATTATCTTTGCGACGGCTATGAAGATTGCATCGATGGTTCGGATGAGGACAACTGTCAGAGCTGGAACTCTCCTGCGGTTACGGCAACTCCATCTCGAAGTCCAACGGTCCAACGGGTGCGACGGGAAAGCTGATTGTCCGGACGGATCAGACGAGAAAACCTGCAAGGAACCGATCTGCTCAGAGACGGAGTTTCTCTGCGGTGACGGTAGCTTCATCTGGAAGCCCTACAAGTGCAACCATAAAAACGACTGTTCAGATGGCTACAACGAGGTAGACTGTTAGCAAGTGTCTTACTGAGAATCGAAGCTGTACTCCTTTGGTACGACGGCTAGTGCAATTCCTGACATTTTAAATGCGATAACAGTCAGGCTTTTAATATATGGTTATGCTGAGGAATATGCCACTTAAAAATGTTTTTTGTTTGGAAATATTTTGTGCGCACTTTGTAATCTTGCAAAGAAGATAAAATGTAGATAATGTACATTTTCGAAATGAAATTAGCAGATAACCTTGAAATATTTATGAACCCTGCTTTGAACGCTATAAGTACCCCGGCTCCCTAAAACCGTAGAAGGTAATTGACTTCACGAAAGTTTAAGTAAACATGACAAAAGCGGAAATTAAAATTAGCTAACGTGTTTAACGAAAATTAATTGACGTATTGTAGATGGATCAATGTTTCAGGATTTTAGCACTGGCTGTTGGCAGTTCGAAGTCTCTGAAATTCTGCATAACAGATATCTTGTTATTGCTTCCGTAGACAAAAACGTTCTTTTTTTGTCGATAACGTTTAACTTTGTTTTATGCATCTAAATGGCAGCCTATATAGGTGTACAAAAACTCATTGGCAAGGTACGAATGACGAAAGAAAATTCCGATACACAGCTAATAGTTTGCGCTTACATATGACGTGCAAATTGTGAGACACTTACACATGCACACTGGTATATTTAATAAAGATTACTGTCATATCACTGTGTCTGCTATTGTCCAATCCTTATTCCACTACCAAGTTGAAAGGTGGTCCCACTGCGGGAAGTTTATTGGCTGTATGACCACCATAACTTGCGTATAAGACCTTCAATATAGAAGGGAAAATGTTTGGGCGTGTTGGTTCATCGTCAATACAGCGAAGCGCTCAAAATCACAAAGGATGAGGAGGGGACAGGACAATAGCGCACTTTCAACAAATGTTTATTGCGGTTGCGGAGCATATATATATATACACTTCAGAATCACAAAAAGAAAGAAGGAATAACATCTACACGTGCCGCCTAAGCTAAGAAATCCAGCTCAGTATTTGATAGAGCCACCGACGGTTTGCTGCATTCATCCCCTGATCGTGCTATCTGCGATGCTTCCACAATCTCCCTAGTTAGGCTGGTACGGTGGCGATACAAAGCAATAGTTTTGTCGAACAAAGGCTGGCAAGGTGTCTCGCTGTCACACTTTTTGCAATGCGCAGCTAACTGTCCGTCTATGGCAATATTGCCGACCTTTTTAGAGTGCTCTTGCAGCCGAACGTTCAGACATCTTCCAGTTTGGCCAGATACCAAGGGATCCCTATGTTTGATATTGCATGCTGGTTTTTGCGTACGTGTGGGACAACTTAACCTACAAAGGCTCATCAGCTTCTTTGGTGCCGAAAACAAAACTTTTACTCCGGATCGCTGCCCAACTTTCTTCAGATTGTGCGAAAAACCATGCACGTACGGAATGACAGCTACCTTCTCTTTATCATGTCTTTCTTTTCTATTTTCTGCTATCTGCTCGTTACTCAGGCTCGCCTCTGATTTCCGTTTGCGATTCAGGGCCTCCGCTACAGAAACTATCACGTGCCTGGGGTAACCTGCCGCCTCCAATCGAGCCATCTGTGAGCTAAGACTCTCATCAACGGTGTGTTGGCATGACTTTCTAATAGCACTCGACAAGAAGACAGCACGATATTCCTCTTGACCAGCTTAGAATGCGACGAACTATACGGTAGGGGAGGCTTGCTGGCCCTTGGCTCATACACCCAACACGCGTGATCTTTAATATACAATCGCAAATCCAAAAACCTAATGCTGTTCTGCTCGGGAAATTCGGTGGTGAATGTGAGTGGTTGCTTTGTATCGCCACCGTACCAGCCTAACTAGGGAGATTGTGGAAGCATCGCAGATAGCACGATCAGGGGATGAATGCGTCAGCAAACCGTCGGTGGCTCTATCAAATACTGAGCTGGATTTCTTAGTGTATATATATATGCTCCGCAACCGCAATAAACATTTGTTGAAAGTGCGCTATGTCCTGTCCCCTCCTCGTCCTTTGTGATTTTGAGCGCTTCGCTCTATTGACTTCAATATAAGATGCTCCCTTTCAGGTGTGCGTTAAAATCTTTAAAGAAGACGGAACTTTGTACAGCTCTTGCTTTGTACACTATTCAGAATGACAATTCTGTTCAATTCACCTTTCATAATGGTTTATACAGGCACCTTCCCTTCCCTCTGTACAAAGCAAAAAGTGTGGTCCAATTTGATATTCTGATTTCACAACACTAATTCCTATGCAAATTTCCGCACTCCCGAAGATTAGCTCCCAGAATAATCTTAGACCAGCGACTGTCCTTCAGTGCTGCCTCCCGAGTTGGCTTAATCTATGTTGGTAGAATGCACAAGGGGTTCAACCGAGGGTGTTGGCCAGTTTCCTGCCACGATTGTAGTTAGCGGGCTGTCCTGGGTCAATCGCTAACTTTTGCAGTTCCCATCAATGAGTATATGTTTTAAAATATAATAAAATGAGGCTTGGCTGTAAATTCACGATTAGGTTTAGTTGGTTTGTAGCGTTTCAAGTCCCAAACGCACTCAGGCTACAAGGTACACCATAAGCAAAAGAGCTGCAGATATTCCTCCCACCTGGGACTTTTTAACGTGTACTGATATCACACCGTACAGAGGCGTCTTGATTTTCGCGTCCATAGAAAAACACCCGCTGCAGATCGAATTTAATCCCGCGTCCCTACTTTCCCTATTCGAGCGCCGTAATCACTGAGATACGACGGATCCTACCCCATTCAGCAATGAGAGTCATTGACTCTTTATCATGACAATACGGCACACCAGTTACAAATTATTTTCTCACACACGAGAAGTCACTGCACGCCTGCCATCACACCTCCGCAGCCACTTGTAAATATGACATTGTCACTGGCATTAAAGAGTTTTACGACGGGCCTGGGAACTCATCGCTCGTACCTATCATCCTTTCTTCTATCTTTTTTTTATTATTCATGGTGCTCACAAAAGCGACCACATTACAGCAGCAGGAACAAGACATTTGCCTGACACAAGAAAACAGAGGCCTACTGGGTCCCACTGCTGCCCAACGTAGCGGACAGCAAAACGGAACGCAGGATGACTGTAGCAAAGCTTCCGCGAGAAAAGCTATTTCTCCGAGGCTCAAACTAACTGTAGTTCATTCGATTGCGTTCGCGTCTCACTTACACTCACGACGCACGCGCTCTGGCTCAGGCTGAGTATTGGCACGCAGTGACACTCAATCAGCCTCATACATTTGCTTAAAGGAACTTCTGCCGAATATCGGCCCTGATGAGTATGAGTAAGCAGAAATCAATGAAGGTGGTATGGCTGGGCCTGACATTTGAATCATATCTCAAGATTCCTCATAACTGCGTGCGTTCGTTAATAAAGATCAATAAATTATTTTAATGCGTAAGCATTAGGTGTCTATGTTTGAAGTTTGAAGTCTCCAAAAGTTGTCTCCACTATTTCGTCGTAATCGGACGAGTTAACAAAAAACGAATGATGTACCAGGTGGACGATGAACCCATCTCGTCTGGGAAATCGTACGGATAAAATTAAGCACTGCGGTGATAAACTACAGCCTAAAAAATCAATCAGGCTTCAAAATAGCCAGACAGAGCAATGGCGACATCCGAATGTGGCGTAACACTTCTCGTCACGTGATGTCTGGTAGGATCACGTAACGTGTGGCAAGGGTCATTTGACCGGAAGTGTGACGTGTCTGCACGTGTGTCACGTCACCGGAAGTCGGTCGCTTGAGAAAAAAAACTGAAATAAAATGAGTAAAATTGATCTGAAAATGTGTGAAGTGTCATTTATTCGAAGAATTAAAAGAAATAAAAAAGCATGCGTAGCTTGCTACACAATGTCATCAAAGCCGTAGCTGCTATGGTTTCCGAAGTGTGAAACCTCTAAAAGGGCAGCCCTATATACCGTGTACAGCAGCTACGCTCAGGCTTACGCATTTCTCCAGTGCAAATTCTGCAGTGTTCTTCGAATTTCTTATTTCAGAATTTTAGGTTAAAACTTCCCTTTGATGGGTTTTTTGCACGAGATTGCGAGTATCATGCAAAAGCAGGCCATACCTACGTGCTAATACCTTAAATTTTCGAGCAATGTGTAGATGCACCCATACCACCAGAAGGGTGCGGGCTGGCACCGCCGTTGGACACGGCAGCTGTGATGTCAAAAATGCGTTCTGCTGGAGCAACTAAAGTCGGATAGAAATGAAAAACAAAGGGGCAGATACACCTCAAAGAAAGCCCTTCAAGTATTTCCGTCGTCTAATTTTAATCGTCTCGTGATTAATCCGAGCAGGCCGTGGTGAACCTCCATTCATCTGCCGCACCCTCCGTTGCCACTCTAGCAGGTACAACGGAAATATCCCCACTGTCATGAGAGTCGGCTGGCGCCTTTGGCTCTAGGGTGCCCTTCGAACGGCAAAAGCGTTCTTTTTCTAGACTTGCATCCGACTGCAGCGCATGGCATGTGTTCTGTTTCATTGTAGTCGTGACCATGCTGAGTACAAGCTATATATGATTAAAACTGCTTTCGATGCCCTGATGGGATTCGAATTTTCCAGTAAGTCCTCCTTGATAACTATAACAATCCAAGGAGCCACGATAAATGCAGTCAGCGGCAGTTGTACGGGCACTCGACGTCGAAGAAATCCAATATAGAATGCTGTTTCACTTCCGAAGGAAGTTAGCCTATGTATCTGCGTTTTGTAGCTTTTTTCCAAGATTAGTTAGGAAAGAAAAGTTTGCGTGAGAAATTAGTCACACAATGCCTACGCCAGGATTTGTTTCAGACACCGCAAAGCCGCATGGAAACAAAAAAAAAAGAAAAAAGCAGATTGCATCCCAGATTAGTTGTCAATTACTTAGTAATTACAGCTGTTGAAATTGAGCTGACGTGGGACAATAATATATTTAAAGGCACCGTAACAATCAGTGGGTACATTCTGCTGCTCAGCGTGATCTATGGGCTCTATAGTATATTCACTACGGCGGTATTTGAACGTAGCCACGGTGTTTTGCGAGACTTGTATTCCGTTATACGTGCGGATCTTATAGGTGGTTATAAGCTGGTATTTGAGAGCAGCCTAATGGTATTTTATCCCTTGAGAAATGGGCAAACTTATATTCTATCTTACAAGGAAAACTAACTCTCTTTTTCCAGAAAGATTACTGTCACAGAACATAGTTTGTAAAATTGAGATATGGTTCTGTCTTCCCTTTGACGATTCAGTTTTTTATTCATTGGTTAAATTAGTAGAGAAAGTCTGCCCTACACAACCATTTAGAGGCCTGCCGCAAAGTGGTACAGACACCACGTCCGCCCAGTCGGCTATTAGAGAGCTTTAGCAGAGCGTATTGGTGTCGTTGTCAGATAGGAAGGGGACATCGCACCCGAAAGTGCCGCGTCCTAGGATCACACATAATCCATCAGCTCTGCACCGTTCGCGGTGCCCGCTGAGCATAACCGGAGCGTTGGAGGCAAAATTTGTTTTAAACTGAGAGAAGGCGAGGGCGACCTGCACGAAGAGCCTCCTGGTTATAAAAAGTGGAAATAGGCATTAAAAAAAAAAGCACTGTGTTATTTTCCTGCCCCACTGCAAAGCACTATTTTTGCGCATAAACATCTTATAACATATGAAGCGAGAAGCAAACTCTATTCTTGAAAGGCGTTTGTTATCTGTGAAGCTGCGCGGTACCGCAGCATGTAGAGTCACCACGTGCGAAGCGCTCGCCGGACCGCTCCTCGAGGGGGGCTAGCAAGCAAAACGCGGGTACCGATCCCCTTGCGCGCTCCCGTCTGAGCGTTTGGCGCATGCGCAGTAGCTCCCCCGCTCACCAGCTGAGCGGAGCGGAGGCGGAAATACGCTCCACTAAAGGTGTCTAAATTATCTCCTGCGGGTAGCAGGTAGGCACTGGTTCGTTTTCCTTCGCAGTGACGAAGCCACCAGTCGCGGGATAAAAGAAGTGCAGCAATACATTTCCCCAGCGTGTGCCTTTGCTTAACTCAGTTCACTATAGGTTCGATAGTGCTCCAAACTACTTTTGAGATGAGGAATGCCATCCATTCCAATGGGTGACATTCGCCTTCCGTGTCATTTGCATAGTTTCATGTCACATGCACTACAGTACGCACTCGGTGTGAAGCGAGTTGGGCTTTCTAAACGAGGAAAGTGTCAGCGCTACGGCAATTGACATTGGGGAAAAAAATACGAGACACTTTGGCAAATAAAGTGGTGAAAGGCGAAAGCCTGAGTGCCGCATTCTGCTACGCATTTATTCCCAATGTGGCGATGAATGATGCTTCGTGTAAAGAGGGTCACTACTTTTTCACTTTCCTCCCTTCTTTTTACGGCATGGTACATGTGTACGCGGAGAACTATGACAGATACTGAGCCTTTTCTATCCTTTTTCAAACGCCGCTGATGCCTACTGTACTAACGCCTCCTATCAGTGTAAGGCCTATTAATGTAAGGCACTACATTATTGGGGGCACTTAAGCTCATCCTTTAAGGGTATGACGCGAGAGCGTAAGCTACCAACCCATATATAAAGTCGCGCTTCAACCAAGCCGTATTGGCGTGCCTGCGTGTCGTAGGGGTAACGATACTGCAAACGGTTCTGGCAGGCTGATTCTGATATCACCCTCCCATATGAAAGGAGCGGTTGGCAGCTTCTGCCCGTTGCATAGGGGTAACGTGAATTCAAATGTCATGACAGGCTGATTGAATGGCAAAAGCGCGACACTTTTGCTGACGACAACGATGAGCCATTTAAGGCTTTCGCCCTAATAGTTCGGAGCAATGTGAGCATTGTGCTGAGCCCAAGCAGGCGTGCGCTGCCAGCTTGTGTTACATCTACCGCTCAAGGGCTCTCTGAGAGGCAATAAGCCAGCTTACTGCCGACACAAATACACGAAACGCGTCTTCTTTCTTGATTCAGATCGAACAACAGGGTCAATCAGACGTGTATAGAAGGCACGCGCAGAGCAGCGCTGAGAAAGAAAAATGAAATTACTCGCCATGTATTGGCTTTCACACATAACACTTGTTCTAAAGCACCGTCGTAGTCTAATACCAACTGCCACACACAAGCGCATTGCGCCTAACGAAGCAGCTGCTTTAAGACTGGACGGAACTTGCTCCTCAGCAGGCCACTCGAACGCTCGACACCGTCTCATCGGCTTTCCACTTTCGTAACAAACGTAGACCTATTAGACGCTAGCTCTCCGACTAAGATCTTGTCCCGCCACCCACCAGGGATCTTTAACATGCGCTGCCACCGCACAACCGAGTGTCGCCTTTCGTATTTTGCCTCGGGTAGAACGCAGCGCTGCGGATAAGCCTCTGACTCAGTTGCCGAACGAGCTAACTACCCAGCCCCCCTCCATATGAGGCAACGTATATGTATAGTAGGTTGATGCACGAGCTCTATCTCCGGTGTAGTATGCATGCCGCCACAAGGACACCTCAGTCCTCAGGATTCCAAAGAACACTGGAAACTAATTTGCCATTGTGACACCAATTATAACTAATGCCGTTGGTAATCCACCTGGGTGCATTATTTCGAAGGTCTGTTGGTATCATCGCCATGGTAGCGATTCAAGCTGTGTTATTAGGAAGAGTTTGAAATTGTCCTTTATGAAATCTGCTACCGACTGCGCTACTAGCCTCTCCTCCGGAATGAAAGTAACAGTAAAAAATGGCTATGTTCATGACGGTGGGGTTAGTACCATGGAAAGTTGTGCGCGCCATCGACATGATCAGCTTCTTTCACTCCGACTTACACTGCTTCGCTCGCAAAATTTAGTAAACTCCTTCAGAAACGTCTTACAAGGTAAATGGAACCCATCGCAGCTTATTACGGGCTCCGTTTAACAGCTAATAAAGCGAAGCGAGCGCAGCTGGCAGAGGTTCGGAAGTAAGGAGCCCAAATGGCTACGTCACACCATTGCCTTCTACTTTCTTCAGGAGACGGGCAGAGGTACAGCGTATTCGCGAACCGCAAACTTCGCATGGCGCCGAACATCCGACGTCACCGTGAGCGAGAAATACCGAGATACTTAGTTTCAAGCTGTGGTTTTTTTAGTGCGCCGTGCGGGCTGTGACTTCAAGGTGCCCGTGATCTAAATAGACTGGCGGTTGCAGCAGCGACGGCTAAGTTAGCGTCAGAGACGGAAATTAACAGCTGAGGTCGGCCGTGGCGAACGTCAAGGATTTCTCCTCTGTCATGTAACCGTAGCCGTATGATGCATCATACACTTTGGAAAGTACATTTCTTGTAAAAGTCGCGCGGAGGTACTGGACTAAGACAGCTATATGATTGTAGCGTGGTATTCCGCAATGTGACCGAGAAATACAGAACAGTGGCTGTGTCTACATGCAACCGCTGACAAGACATATTAACACTGTCACCTCATACCCTTAGAGGAGTAGCTTAGGTGCCTCAATTATTTTTAATCGTCCATTACGTATGAAACAGACACAGCATAAAATTACTTTTGTAGATCACAAAGGTTCCATGTCCATCCGCCTGTGTCACTACGAAATAACTGCATCTTTCCTGTTGCACTCGATTCAAATATACAATTCTTTTGGACGCCGCAGCGAACGCGTCATCACACCTCGTACATCTCATTGAGTGCTCAAGGCTGTAGTTACCTTCGTTTGAAGACAGAGGAAGGAAACAACTTCTATATATTGAAATTTGCTTCGAAGTAAAAATGTCCTTATTCATCTCAAGTTTGTTTTAGGTTTTCAAAAGACGGAAATGCCCGAAGAAAATATAGATCGGAATAAATATTCCATAAATACCACAAACAGGCTTAACCTCGTGTTTGACGCATGATAGCCTCAGTCGCTTACGCGGCCTTAAAATAGCAAAGTTCTATTTTCTAAGATTTTTCTGCAGATCTTTATTTTTCACACATTTCGTTTGGACACTTAGACAGGTTTCTTTGTATTTTGGACACCGTATTATTACGTATACCTAAGACAGCCTTGCAAGCATCATCTCACGTGCCTTTCCGTTACCCCGCACAGTGTAATCCACCGCGGTGGAAAATGTAGCCGTCTTCTCTGCGGTAGGATGTGACACAGTCACTGCCCTGAGTGGCAAACAAAGCGTTTCTGTACACGATGTGCTAAGCAAAGAACGCGTCAGCACTGCGCTGGGCCGTCTGTTATTGCGGCTCCTCTTTCTACCAACATTTACCGAACGTGTGGTAATGGTCGCATCCGCCATGGGAGGCGCTTCCGTCGTTTATGTCAGCTCGAAGCGCGTGGACCTGATCTTGCAGAGTTCGCCTACCCGAGTGCAGCACATCCCACGAATGGGCGTAGCTCACCGCTTGCCGTGTTGCCTTCTACGTGTCACTGTTATTTTTCAGTTGGCGCAGCGCTCATGGCTAGAGTGTTTCCATCGATCCGGGCCAATTAGACACCACCTATGGTACAAGTGAGGGGCGTGCCCTGGACTAAATACGGTTGGCCTATCGTGTTGTAAGGCATACGTAATTTGTTCAGAACTGTTTACAGGACTGTTTACATGGACTTTTAAGAACTGTGTGCGGAAACATTGCCTTTCCGAGTAGTTTATCGGTCTACCAAGAGCTTAAGAGTAGTCTCTAAGTAGACAGTTGTTCCAAGACGCTCTACTGACTCTGTCACGTCACTGAGAAGAGGATTAGGGGACGACAAAAACCCGGCACTGTGTTTTACCAGGACTACGAATGACACCAAGCTAGCAGTTTTACCTTGGACGTTTTTATCAGTGCTGGTGTTCACTGCCGTATTTAGGACCACAAGTTTGCCCTTTGGTCCGAACTCACAGCCTTCACGCTGTTCGACGAATCAGTTCAAGTGTGCACGAATGGATAGATGCATCCTTAGAGAGTGGCTCTGCGACTTCGATGACGACTGCGGTGACGCTTCTGACGAGGAAAACTGCCCGAGTAAGAATTGCTCTCATTTTGAGTTTGCGTGTCGCAACGGTCAATGCATCTCGAGCTGGCAGCACTGTAATGGACGACCCGACTGTAAAGACTGGTCGGACGAAGAGGCGGTGATGTGTCCGCCAAACACCTGCAGATCGGACCAATTCGACTGTAGCGAGACCTACGTCGGTGACTGCATTCCCCTTCGGTGGCGGTGCGATGGAGATAAAGACTGTTACGGTGGCTCCGATGAGGTTAACTGCCCAGGCCGGCCCTGTACAGAGGGCGAATTCGCATGCCAAAACGGCGAGTGCATACCGGATCATCGTCAGTGCGATGGAAACACCGACTGCGACGATCGCTGGGACGAAAGTGAGTTCGCTTGTAGAACCCGTAATTGCAGCTCTGAAGAGTTTACGTGTGGGTCGCTTAGCCTTCGAAAATGCGTTCCCTTGAACTGGTGGTGCGACGATATCAACGATTGTACCGACAACTCTGACGAAGAAAACTGCGACGCTCAAAATTGTTCGCAGTCTGAGTTTCGATGCAGCGGCGGTCGCTGCATTTGGAAGTCGCTGAAATGTGATGGTTACAACGATTGTCCTTACGGCTCTGACGAGGAAGAATGCCCACTGATGGCCTGCGACCCACAGTCGCAATTCACCTGCAGCGACGGTCATTGTTTGTGGCAGACATTTGTCTGTGATGGCGATGCTGACTGCAGTGACGGATCCGACGAAAAAGACTGCAGAATGGCGACCTGCTCGCCACTGGAGCACACTTGCAGCAATGGTACCTGCATACCACTGAAGCTCAGATGTGACGGTTGTGACAACTGTGGCGATGGATCCGACGAGCTGAGTTGCTGAAGCAATGCAGATTGGAAGTTCAATATTGAGACTCTGTTATTCACTTTCTGTGCATATATGCAGGGGTTCTTCTTTGGCTTTCCTTGGCCGCACATGTGCAGTTGCTAGATTCGCGAAAACAGTACCCAAGAATAAGACCAAAGGCTTCACGTTCAAAGCATAGATGGAATGGTTTAACTAATTATTTGGTGTTGTTTCCGAG
Organism: Amblyomma maculatum; assembly: GCA_023969395.1. Classification (NCBI taxonomy): domain Eukaryota; kingdom Metazoa; phylum Arthropoda; class Arachnida; order Ixodida; family Ixodidae; genus Amblyomma; species Amblyomma maculatum. The sequence continues at coordinate 11,913 of JAJIZL010016403.1, read as the reverse complement.
ATCAACGGCGTTAAGTTTAGAAAACATCAGGCTTTTAGGAGAAAGACGAGTTGTTCTAGGTCAGCTTTGGCATTGAAAGAGTCGTTTTAGCGACTTGCCCCTTGCAGGTGGCTTATGTGGCCTGGCGTAGGAGCAGGTCCGAAAAGGTTTTTAACACCACGTGTTTGAAAGCTATATCTGATGGTAAAATGATTCTGTGAAAACAAACAGAGCATGTTTGTACGCATATTCACTACACTAGTGTTAAATGTAGCCGTCTGTGTAAATATCATTGTTGGGCCTAGGTAAGCGCTTTTATTATAGAATTGATTGAATTATCATACGCATGTGCTTGAACCTCTTCGCTTTCTATTGCAGTGAGCATTTCGTTGTTTCATGGGTATTTTGTGTCTTCTATAATGACTGCACGTAACAAAAATAATCTTGAACTTCAGCACATCAAAATAGCGGCATATGCCAAAAGCAGGAAGGTACTGGTTACAACCTAAATGTAGCAGCGCGAAAGACAAGGACGTGAAAGAGGACAAGACCGGCGCTAACTCACAACGGAAGTTTATTGAAGCAAACATGAAATATATAGGCAAGCCCAACAACACAATGAACCACTCAATCACCGATAATCAGAAAGCAAAACTTAAGTCACTGAAGTCTCCGTATGGTTCTCTTATCTAGATAACACAACTCCCGGCATGCTAACGCCATGGACGGCTCGCAAACACATCGTCACCTAGCCGTAAATGTGAAGTTTCAGTAATTTCCCTCTTGATGTGCAATGGATGCACAGCCAAATTTAGCGTAGCTAAATGCAATGAACAGCAACTAGTGCATTCCTTACAATGCATAGCCAGGTTCGTACATCTATCTATATCTACACATCTCGTGCTCCGGTAGTCGTAAATTTATACACCTTCCAGTTCGACCTACATAAACCCGACCGCTAGATAACGGTATCTGATACTCATTCTTTTTGCATATGGTACGTATATATACTCATGTTTCAGGCAACATGCGTGCTTTTCCATGACCCCATTCGCAGATTCATTCCTAATCATATTTCCGATTCTTGATAATTTATTATTGACCGAGAACACCAATCTAACACCATATCTCCTAGCCAGATTTTTCAAATTATGCGACAATATATACACATATCTAACATAACTGCTCTTTTAGTATAATACAGTCCTGCCTCCTCCCGCTAAATTCGGCAAAACAGTTTCAATTCTTTTAGCAATCTCCGCCCCTTATAAACGGGCAAAAATCCGTTACAAACAAGCTCGCTAATTTGCATCGAAGTGGCTTTTAGGGTATCGTCAGTGTGCACGATTGCCTAATGCGACATTATAGGTTACCTCTTAAGCTTTTTACGCTAGAGTCATCGTCAAAAAAACATGCAGTGTCTCATGAACTCCATCGCGGATGAGAAACGTGACCGATGCCAAATTGAGGATGCGTTGTCGCTGAAAGCAGTCGGTGTAGTTCCTGGAGGATGAATTTAACCAATAATTTGCTGTAAGGTCCCGCTGCATAGTGCGTCCGTGTGGTTGACTGACATTCACTGGGCGGTGGTACTGATCGGATTTTTTTTTTATGGTGAGACAATCGTAAATTAATAAGAAGAAAAGCTTCTACCTGCACCCCATTTATATAGCAGGCAAATAACCAATTCAAATTAAAAGGATAAGTCTGTGAGCCAAATAACAATTTAAAAAATTAAAGATAATGTTGTCTACCATCGGTGAATCTTTTTGTTTTTAGTTTTTGTTGCATCAAAGTTTAACGTGATGCTTGCTGGCTAACAATAAATAATAACCTACCGTTTATGTGTTTCTAGTCTTCTTGATGTTCTTCCTTTTTCTTTGTTGTGTAACGTGGTTCTTAACGAGTAAATACAATATTAACTTGGACTGGTCGCTTGCATATACTTCTCGAAATGTTGACCAGTGCTGGAGGTTTGTATTTCCTGTCGCTGTTGGGAGAGCTGGCGGCTTGAATGTCCGTTATGGTTATCAGATGGCTGGAGGTTGAATCTGAAATAAGTTAAAATAAATTAATCCCCCCCCCCCTCTCCAAACAAAAAAGATTGATGCTGTTGTGTTGCCTTTTCCCCGTTTATCTTTTTTTTCGTTTTCTTCCTTTTTCTTTCGTTCTTTATAACGTTACTGTGACGTGCTATATTGTGGAAAGGAAGCTAAATAATAGCCTATTATTTTCAATGCGTCCGTCACTTGAAGCCCGGCGCGCTTGAAAATAGATTTGTTTATTCGGCAAAACATATGAGGAAACTTTAAGCTGCTACATGCTCGAGTGCAGCAGTAGCTCAGCCCTCGCCTTGCGAATGGCATTCGTGAACATCTTGAAAGTACCATCTTGATAGTTTGCGAGGTAGTTGGGAAAAACTCCTGGTTTTCATGCAGTACACTTACGCATCCTGTCACAGCAAAGAAGACACGCTACAGTTTCATGCGTTCGTTCTAGTTATTGAATGCAGCCATACGGTCGAAATGGTCAAGTACTTCTTTTGGTTTTGAGGCAAAAGAACCGAATGTAGGGAATACATTGGACGTTGAAAACTTACTATGGCCGAGGTTGGAGCTTCGTACACGGCTGTAGCTTCCCATGGAAGGGTCCTCCCTCAGCAGTTAGTCTGGAGATGACGGCCCCTTTCACATTGGTTTTTAGTTTGATCGGTTTTACGCCAAAACCTTTCACTTGCTCTTTTCAGAGCATTGCGCTAGATACTGTATTCATGACGGCGGCAGAGAAGGGCTTCCTGAACTTTAAAAGGCTGCTCTAGCGCCCACAAACGATCGCGAAACAAAGTGCCCACTGATCACAATAAATGCAAAGTATTCTATATTTATAATCGTGCAAATCTTACTCAATGAAAAAAAATCGTTATCTCTTCATTGAGGATTAGCTGTCGATATTCGAGCGCAATCTGTCTAGCATAACAGGAACATAAAGTCGAACATCAATACCATGAACTCAAACGGGCTTGCGAAGTATTTCAGTAGAGAGCAATGGATAAACTTCTCGTCAACTTTCAAGGCAACTTCTCGGCAACCTTACGTTACACCCATGGTAATAAGACATCTTGCAGTGCGCCGCTCGATGAACAGTGTTTAGTAACTACCCATTGTCTAACCTATAGGCTTTTTATCAACACGATGTAAAAAGAGTAATCTGACTAAAGTTAACGCGCAATTCGAGCAGCCACCACGAATACACTAGCACCGCTGAATTCTTACAGCTACAAAATCACAATAGGTTTCGTCATTTAAAAATTTAAAAACAGGGGAAGTGCTAAGGCACATAGATATTGATAAATACGACATTGTAGACGTGTCACATATACTAGTTACCTCGATCATAAAGATGAACTCAAAACAAATCAAGCTATGAGCACCTAGGCGCTCACCTAATGGCTCACTTCACTTGGAAGTGCTTCACCGATTACATTATTAAGAAAGTAAACGGATTCCTAGCTTATGTCCAAAATGTTTCGTAACATATCTTGTACCAAAACTAACAACGGAAAATTTATTCATTAGCCCTACATTACAATGCGCGGTATCAGTCTGGTACGCTGGCCTTTTGTCACTAGCTAATTAAGAATACCTGTGCGCGCTTTACCCAGCCCCTATATAAACACGAAAGGAGCATCAAAGCTACGAAGAACTCCCTATTACCTCCCCCCCCCTACCTGAACATATCAGGCAGTTATCTATCTTTACACTACTCGCTTCACAAGGTTTAGTTCGTAAGTCCATTAATTGTACATTCTACATCTCAACGATGACGTTCGCAAAACTCACACGAACACACATACCATGGGCTTAATTTTTAGTTATTTCATTCTAAGCATAGTAGCAGAGTAGGTCCGCGTTCTACAAAATGTCCGGCCTATTACACATGCTGATCTTTTTCGCAAATCCCTGTCACCACTTAGTAAAATTTAACTCACCATTATCTATGATCTCTTGAACCTAAAAACACCCTCCTAAGCGTACATTGTACCCGGGCGCTTCTCTCAGCGCCATCAAATAGTGGTTTCTGTACTGCCTCAGGGGTCACTCTTCCTTTACATCACTTTACCGCATCGATTATGCCTCGTCCCCAGAAATAAACAAAACGTTTATTGCAACTCAAGAAGTTTGCACGAGCACCTCTGTTTTGTTTCCAGTGATTTTCCAGGGAACACAAGCGGACAAGTACGTTTTTATACGAAAGCATCACATGTCCCATCAAGAAAAAGCCGGCGGCGTCGTTTGTTCGTCCTCGTGAAATGGTCATAAATATCTCAGCATTCCTAAGACAAATAGGGTGATGTCACCAAGAGGCCGTATGATGCCTGTACCAAGCCGAGCATTCACAATGCACCACGAATTGCATCTTTTCTCTAGACCCAAACGTGAGGCATTCACAGACATAGATAACTTCACGGTAACCTTCCCCATCGACAATGTACGTGAAGATTAAGGCTGTGCTTCTCGGCGCCCTGTTCCTTATCGTGAGTGTCACCCGCGCCCTTTCTCTTCGCTAATTTTGGCATTTCACTTCGGTCAAGACGGCTGCCGCAAATACTTCTCCTGGTTAAAACAACGGTAATTTCGTGCTCTGTGATTTCATGCAGGGTCTGTTAGGGTAAAGTGAGTGTAATGTTCAGCTTGAGCGGGGGCAAACGACATAGGCTAAGGGAGACGATGCCAGAAAGAATGGCACGAAGATGAAACGCCAGTAAACCTTTAAATGAACCTGTGTGATTCTCAATGAAATAAGAGCATTTTACACGAAACAAGTCACATTTTTCATTCTCTGTCAATATGAAAATCGCTGAACTGCAATTGTTTTGCTCTTTGCTGTGGGCAGCGGAATAAACACGTAGTCTTTGTGAAACGAGTGTAGCCCAATATGTGTGCTTCCTAAGCATGCACTGGTCTTGTGATGTATCTGTAGAATTGCAAATCTCCCGAAAGCAAATCTATTTTTGGTCCGGCTAACGACTAACGAATAAGGATTACAAAAATGATGCAGTAGCCCAACTACTCATCTTAAAACAAAGACTCTCGCCTGTAAACTTCTGACAAATATTGTACTGCTCTTCTCCATGGGTTACGTTACTCGGTAGACTCGTCTACAAAGAGGACAATTTAGCTCGACCTGTATTCTTTATAGTAAAATAGTCAAAAGTAATGAAGGACGTTTTGTGCTGTTTTTCCATCCAAAATGAATTGCAACTAACTCGCCCACCTCAGCATCCTACTTCAGATAAAAGTGAACTTTGCCTGTGTGGGTGTTTGGAAGCAACCTGGCTTGTCTTTTTCAAAGACGTGATGAAGATGAGTCTTGTCGAAACTAGCTGGCTCACGAAGCAGCCACCAAAGAGGCAACCTCCATTTATCTTACGGACTAAAACGGGTCGCGGGGCCTTTTTGTGCGATAGTGTTACCGTAAAGTGCTACAGTAAATATAAAGTGGCTCTTCGCGTTCATTTCCTTTGTGGTCTACTCATTTCTCTTCACATGCATTGCGACTTTGCATCTTCTTTGAGACCGGTAGCGGGCCCAACGCGCCAGACCTTCCCGACAATGTATTAAACTAAGTCTTCGACCGTCGGTGACGTCACTGAGTCTTTTCGGGCTCTGACTGAATGACATGCTTGGCAACATGTCTGAGCCTGGAGGCTACAGGCGAAGCCGTTTAGTCCAAGTCATCTTCAGAAACGCGCATCTACTATTGATGTTCGTTTAGTTTCGTTTGTTTTGTTTAAGGGAGCAAACCGAAGTTAGAGTGAACTACTATAAGGAATGTGATGTAAGTAACTGCGAGGACGAACGACCTCGTGGTATACCAGCCTATGGCTATATTTGTGCATGAAAGCCGCTCGTGTTTGGTCGCGTCATTGGTGGTAACTAAAATTCAATAACGTTTTACGGGTGTCACCTGATCAGCCTCTGACCAATGATGATCAAGGTTTTCCATGGCGCATTGTTTTCCCTTCTCCATAAAGTATGTTATCGCTTACCATAGATGTCTGTAGAAGTCTGTAACTGCTTACACATACATACATACATACATACATACATACATACATGCGTGCGTGCGTGCGTATGCCATACATACATACATACATACATACATACATACATACATACATACATACATACATACATACATACATACATACATACATACATACATACATACATACATACATACATACATACATACATACATACATACATACATACATACATACATACATACATACATACATACATACATACATACATACATACA
>JAJIZL010016402.1:0-37063 GCA_023969395.1 Amblyomma maculatum | reverse complement strand
CTACTACTACTACTACTACTACTACTACTACTGCTACTACTACTACTACTACTACTACTACTACTACTACTACTACTTAGCTTCTACTACTTCTTTGCGAAACATTTCAGCTTTCAGAACGATGCAATGATTCTGCGAATCATTGCTTAATTATAATAACGCAGTATTAAACGCGAGTCAGCCGCATTTTTCTCACTTTTCCAGGGGGAAGTAAAACACACTGCTGCCGTTTTTGACGTCACTAAAGACTTCATGGAGGTGGACAACGATCGTGTGGTGTTTCTCTCGCGCGTCTTGGGCTTGCAGATCCAGGCGGATAATCTGCAGTTTTTTGTCGGCTCTATGTTTCACAGCGGTTATCAAAAATGCTTACTGGATATCAGGCGCTCAGGCATTAGATAAGTTAAGGTAGAGGAGGACTACTTGCTTCACATAAGTTAGCGTTCTGTTGCAAGGGAACAGAGAATTTCAGTTATGAAATTAATTATAATTGTACGCCTACGCTGACCGCAGATGTAGTCCTTCCTGTATGGTCGCCCTCTTGACTGCGGCGCCTCCTACATATAGTTCGTGAAAATTCCTAATCCTTCACTGATGGCTGAACACTCGTTAGGTGCATGACCGCGGGAAGAGTAGTTTTGTAAGAAGCAGGCGTACACCAACCTTCGCGTTTAACCGAAACTTTCCCGACGCTTTCGCAAGGCTTTATGAAACGTACACAATTTCTACTAGGCAAAGTACGTTGATAGATTCGGAATGTAAAAAAGGAAACTTTTCGTGGCCCACGCGTGTAACTAGAGTTGTGAGCTCAGCAGGAATGTGAAGGCATCTGGAGAGCGTTATCGTTAACTTTGATGGTCACTCGCCGGCAGGGGGCCGTCACTTTGCTTCGCGTTTTGATACTTCCAAAGAGTGGGGCCGGTAGTTGCATTTTTAGAGATTCAGTGTAAAATTCAGTGGTGGGCTGTTACTATTTAAGCTGTATAAAAAGCGCTTCTAACCCTTGACAACAACAATTCAAGAATTTCGAGCTCGAAAAAAGAACATTGCGCGGCACTTTAAAAGAAATGACTCGATTCAATATGGCGCTTACCTATAAGAACGGGCGACGAGACTTTATCACTTTCAGGGCTGCTAAGCTTAGCAGTTGCGTATTGCATGAATTACACGGCTTTGCTCCGGCCAGTGACAACTGAATAATTAGTTTTATACCCCTAAAAAGTCCATTTGAATGCTATTTGACGTATGCTTTACTCCTATGTCTACGAAGCTAGAAAATGTCTCGTGTAAATAAGGTCAGCCTTATTCTGGCAAAATTTAGAGGTGAAGATTTTATCGCACGTGTGTTTCACATGATGAAATTCCACGCATTTTTCAAGTCGAGATGAAGACAGCCAACTAACCTCTTTACAATGCTTCTAAAAGGACGAAGAGTTTGGGAAGCAGCATTTTAAATTTCCACACTGTTTCTATATTATCTTAATTTGACATGTATCGCGGTGTTTACATGTGCTTAAAGGTCAGAAACCAGAGTGAAAAAATGAAAGGTGTTTCAGAAGGAAGGCCACTGACCTGTGTCATCAGCTTGTTTTATCCCGCATTTGATAATTCGTGCACTTAGAACCTTTACTGCGCCTTGTGAGTATATTGGTTTCGTTTGGTTTGTGGGGTTTAACGTCCCAAAGCAACTCAGGCTATGAGAGACGCCGTAGCGGAGGACTCCGGAAATTTCGACCACCTGGGGTTCTTTAACGTGCACTGACATCGCATAGCACACGGGCGCCTTGCTTTTTGCCCAGGCGGCCACTTTTCGTTGGAGGCGAAAAGTGAGTGATTGAATGGCGACTAAAAACGACTGCGCTTGCGGTAGGCAAGACCCTGGAAAGGCAAGAAAGAATTTTGTACTACCTGAGGTCTCATTGTCACGGGCCGCAAAGATGATGAGGCTCCATGCGCTTTGGAGAAAGGCGCCTTTGACTCCTGAACACTGCCGGATTATGTTCTGTGTGTCTTTGGAAGATTAGGTGTACAGATTCCTGGAACAAATGATTGTGAATAAACAATATATTGAAAAACTGTCCCGTTATTAGGCTCGTCCTCCAGATAACTGCTTTATTATACTTCCTGAAAGAAGTGTTTCACTTGTAATGAAAATGTTTTATATGTCTAAAGATGTTTATGGTGACACGAATATTGTTGTGTCCTTTTTACGAATTCACTGGTACGCACCTTTGCTTCTTTTTTCTCCACAAAACAATTGGTCAGAAAGGCTTCATTCTGATGTGTCAAAATATGCAAAAGCGCATCGTGGTCTCTGAGCACAGTAAAAGGGCGGCCGTACAAATACGGGCGAAATTTCTCAATGGCCCACACTAAAGTTAAGCTCTCGCTGTGACGCACCACACCGACGGAGGTGATCACGGCGATTTTGGCTGTTGATTATCGACATCTAAATAAGATTACAAAAAATTCGTCTTCCTCCTTTGGCGAATCAACGACGTCCTAGACTGTCTCTATGGGACTAAATTTTTTCGTCTATTGATCGTCGCTCCGGCTACTGGCAGATAGGAGTGGATGACCTGCACCGCAAGAAGACTGCGTTTGTATGACCTGACGGGTTTCACCAATTTAAAGTGATATGTTTGGCTTATGGAACACGCTGGCCACATTCGTGCGCATGATGGACACCACTTTGCAAGGTTTCAAGTGGTCCACTTGCCTCTGCTATCTCAACGACGTTATTTTCTACTCCCCACCTTTTCGTCTCACGTCGCAGACCTCTCTAGGATTCTCTTTCTCTTTCGTCATGCTGGCCTCTAGCTCAACACCACGAAATGCCGTTTCGCGCGTTGTCAGCGTACAATCTTGGGCCACTTCGTCGACTCCACTGCTGTCTATCCCGACACAGCCGAGCTTCAGGCCGTGAAGAACTTTCCGCTGCCCCGTTCGACGTGCGCATCTTCCTGGGGCTGTGTTCATACTTTCGTCAACTTGTACGAGGTTTTGTCGACATCACACGCCCCCTCACAGATGTCCTAAAAATAAACCTGGCCTTCTCCTGGGGCCTTAGCCAAGACAAAGCCTTCGCCGGCCTCATATCTAAGCTCACCACGTCGCCCGTCATGACACAGATCAAGGTGCATGCCCCTACAGAAGTCCACACTGAGGCTAGCGGTCATTGGATTGACGCTGTACGTTTTCAGCGACAATCCGGGTACGATCGTGTTATCGCCTATGTCAGCTGCTTACTTTCTACCGCAGAGTTCAATTACTCTATCACTGAACGCGAGTGTTTAGCTTTAGTGTGGGCCATTGGGAAATTTCGCCTTTATGTATACGGGCCGTATACATAAGGGCAAAATGTGTGTACCCTTAACGGTTCGTGTTCTGAAACTTTCATGCCAGCATGAACAAATTTAAGAGAAATTCAACAGGAAGTATCCCTTTCATGGGAGTAACGAATGCAAGTCTGCCAGGGCAGTAACAATGCTCCAGTAAAAATAATTTTTGCGCTTTAATTGGTAATGCCACTGAACTGCGTGTTTTTTTTTTATTTAGAGCAGTCACTCCGCTGCTGGCGTTGCTTACGTCAAGTAAAAATGCCTTTTTCGAATTTTCCTCATTTCGACACAGGCGTTGGTTTTCGGCGGTGACGCGACAAATGAGGTCGGTGCTTTAGGAAATAAAATTATTTAATGCTTTATCAAGAAACCATGCCTAAGGCATATCACTTTATAATATATTATTCATACCTGTTGCTTTGCTTGGTGCAGTAAATGTTTTTCAGGACTATATTTTCAAGCACCATGTATCGTACAGCGCGAAGAGACGTGAACAAGTGTTCGAATATTAGCCTAAGTGCGCACGCCTGGCCTAAATTTCTGATTTCTCGACTCATTTAATCTTCGTTGTATGCTGAGGGGGCGGAATCAGAGCCGTATGATTGGTCATCTTGATATATGAATAAATGACGCTCGCACTGGCATCACTACGTTTTAACTAGATTTTTCGCATATTTCTATGCCGTTAACTCAGAACCCAGTGGCGGGACAGCCGAGGGGATGCAACCACAGTACTGCAAGAGCACGTCGCTGTGAGACGTGTGACGTCCCTCAAACTTGTTGCCTGCGCGGGCTGCGTCTAGGGCTCGACGAGCAGAAATATGCGAAACAAATGTAGCAGCTTAGGTAATCGCACATTCTCAATGCAATAGCAGTGATTTCGCAGGAAGTCACAATACCTTTCAATATTTGACACATAACTTTGACGCTAGTACGGAATATCCAGTGCTCTTATTTCAGGCTAGATGAGCAATGCTGAAACAGCGAAAGAGACAAACACACAGCACGAAAGTAAAATTATGATAGCGCAAATAACCATGTAACCCGGAGCATACAGGGCAGATACATGTAAGCAATCGAATCTGTAGGCTCGGAAACATGCAAACAATGGTCGATGGTGCCTTTCCATGATTTTTTCTGGTGCAGTTCTTCAGACTTTGATGCCTATTGAAGCCTTCCAGCCTCTGTGTCTCATTCGCGGTGTCTTCAGGTGCCCAGCACGGGCGCTAAACCCCTGCCTTCTGAGCATAAAGTGATGGTGCTTTCTGGGCATATCACCACTTTATGCTCCACCAACGTTTCCACCAAAGTGGTGGAAATTGAGCCTGGCAACGTTGTATGCTAGAACCCTAGCTAGTGTGGCTAGTTTAGCAGTACAGTTAGAGGAATTAGATGGTGTGAAATGGGGTGTGGTACTGCTCAGTGAGGTTTGGAGGTCAAAAGAGACATATACAATACTGAAGGGCGGACATGCATTGTGTTATCGAGGTTTACCGGAGACACGAGAACTAGGATAGGGTTCCTTGTCAATAAGCACATAGCGGGTAATATAGATGAATTCTATAGTATTAATGAGAAGGTGGCAGGCATCGTAATTAGGCTTAATAAGCGGTATAAACTCAAGGTTGTACAGGCCTATGCACCCACATGTAGTTATGATGACTAGGCATCGAGAGCTTCTACGAAGATGTAGAATTGGCAATGGGGAATGTAAAGACGCAGTATACTTTAATAATCGGTAACTTAAGTACTAAGGCCGGGAAAAAGCAGACTGTTGAGCCAACAGTGGGTGACTATGGCATTGTTTCTAGGCATAGCAGGGGTCAGTTACTAGCTGAGTTTGCAGAGCGCAAATAACTTAAGAATCCTGAATACCTTCTTCAGCAAACGGAAGAACCGGAAGTGGACATGGAAAAGCCTTAACGGGGAGACAAAAATGAGACTCACTTCATACTGTGTTCGAACCCCGGCAGTATGAAAGACCATGTAGAGATAATCGGATAGGTGCGATGTAGTGACCACTGGAAGGTAATGTCTTGAATTAGTCTCGATCTTAAGAGAGAACGAAACAGAGTAGTAAGAACTCAACTAGATCGACAGAAGATCAACGAACTTGCAGTGAGGGGAGGGATCAGAGGAATTCAGGAGCTCGCTACAGAACAGATATTCAGCTTTAACCGAGGGTGACGACCTTAGCCTTAGGATATTAAGCATAGACAAAAATCAGCTGTATGCGCTAAGGGACAAGGCAGTCAATGTCATCACGGATATGGACATGATAGTCAAAGTAGCTGAGGGGTTCTGTACGGATCTATACAGTAGCCGAAGTAGTCAGGCAAACAATGAGATCAGCAGTAGTGAAAAACAGTCAGACGTTCCGCCAATGACGAAAGACGTGGTTAAGAAAGTTTTAGAAACAATGAAAAGGAGGAAAGCAGCTGGGGAGGTCCAGGTAACTACAAATTTGTTGAAGGAGGGGGGGGGGGGGGGGGGGGTGCTATCGTGCTAGAGAAACTGGCCACCCTGTATACGCAATGCCTGGTTTCATCGATGGTACCGGAATCATGGATGAACGCTAACATTATCTTAATTCATGAGAGGGGACGCTAAGAACTTGAAAAAGTACAGACCAACCGGCTTACTATCTGTTACGTATAAGATGTTTACTAAGGTAATCGCTAGCAGGATCAGGACAACTTTAGGCTTCAATCAAGCAAAGGATCAAGCAGGGTTTCGGAAACGGTACTCTACTATCGATCATATCCATACCATCAATCAGGTGATAAAAAAATGCTCGGAATATAACCAGCCTTTATATATAGCATTCATTGATTACAAAAAAGCATTTGAGTAAAAACGTCAGCAGTCATGCAGGCATTGCGAAATTAGGGGGTAGACGAGCCGTATGTAAAATTACTGGAAGATATCTAAAGTGGCTGCACAGCAACCATAGTTCTGTATAAATAAACTAACAAAATTCCCGTAAAAAAAAAAAGGTGTTAGGCAAGGAGACATGATCTTCCCAGCACTATTTACAGCTTGTCTAGAGAAGTATTCAGATACTCTAACTGGGAGCAGTTAAGGATAAGTGTTGATCTGAGATTAGCTGATGACATTGCCTTGCTAATTAATGTAGGGGATGAACGGCAAAGAATGATTGACGACCTAAAAAGAAAAATCAGAAAGGTAGGCTTGAAAATCAATATGCAGAAGATTAAAATAAAATTCAACAGCCTCGGGAAGGAACAGCAGTTTACAATAGGTAGTGAAGCATTGAAAATGGTAAGGGAATATGCCTATTTGAGACAGGCAGTAACCGCAGATCCGGACTATACAAAGGAAATAGCTAAGGGAATTAGATTGGCGTGCAGCGCATTTGGCAAATAACGAAAATAGTTCCACCTAAGTTGAGGACAACACAGAGGGCTATGGAACGAAACATGACCGTGGCGTCACTAGGGTCACCCGCACCCGGTACAAAGGCGCAAGCGCCCTCCCCCCCCCCCCCCCCCCTCCCCCTTCCCGTCCTCGCGTTTTAAGCACTGACTCGAAACTTCCTGTCTGCCTCCTCTGTCCTCATGGTTTGCTTTGAAGTTCGATCTGCCCCCAACCATGCAGTGGAGTGAAATGACATTTTTTTTCCGATTAACACTTGGCCGCAGCGATCGTACCCCACGACTGCTAATTCTGCAGAACATTACATCGAAAAGCACATATTTCCAAAAATAAAAGCAGAAACACTAGCACGTGAAAGTTGTGAGGCAATTCACTGAGCAAGCGGCTTAAAACAGGTGATTTCTCAGTATGAGACCATAAAAACAAATGTGCAAGTTGACTTGCGCATAATGCTACACACGCATTGATGCCATACCAACCGAAAATATTAAGCGCGAAACGGCCTTTTGGAGCTGGGAGACGGACATCTCCAGGTTCATTTTTTATTGCGAAAGCAATACTACTTTCACTTTCAAGTCATTGCGGTGCGACGGCGGTGCACATGAAATGACCTTTCGCATGACCTCTGTGTGACGTCACGCCTCAAAGCTGGGCGACCAACTCGCGCCGTCCGTGAGAGACGGCGGTGCGCATGAACGGCGGCCTAACTCCCGCTCTCTCCGCCAGGAGCGCCACAGGTGTTGTGACGTTATACAGCTGTATAAAGTGGCGACCGACTCACGCCATCCGTGAGAGACGGCGATGCGCATCACTACGATGCCGCCTACTGCTAAGGATGCTTTCGCAACCTATCGGGCTTAACCAAGCTAAGCCCCTGCCAACTTTTTTTTTTCTCATTTACCGTTAACTTTGCCTTTTTCAGAGGAAAAAGGCAAGAACCGCATAATGCACTACGTAAGTGGCCATGGGTACATTCACTCTTAATTCCCCTTTTAAATCCCCTGGCCTTGCTAAATGTGCCCTCCTTCTCTTTATTATTTTATTTTTAGTCAGCGCATAGTGATCAGACGTGCCATTTCACTGAGTTACAGGCATTCCATGACTTTCGTCGTTTTGAAAGTGTGAGGCGGATGTGTGTCTGGGCTGAGTAGCAAGAAAGGCGCATGAGATAATGAGCAAGGCAAAGGACTGCCGCGGAGATACTGCAGCGGTCATCGCTGGGAAAAGGAGAGTGAACTGCACATACACAAAAAGAGGCGACGCGGCAGCGAGGCCGGTGTCGTCTGACATGCTCCCACGTAGGGGTTTCCAGTGGGTATTGGGTTAATGCTAGTGTTTCCAAGGTACACGCACGTACACAGGACCGGTCCAACATTAAAAGGGAGTGGAGTCTCTGGCATAAACTAAGGCATGTGTTTTCAGAGGAGTAGGATTCGTTCTACGAGAAGATCACACTTGTCAGTCAGTGTCTCAGCGGCACCGATGCGCGCCTTTCCGCATCTTTGCACAATAAATCATTTCGCCCCCCACCTTTCTTCCTCCTCTCACAGCCCAGCTGCATCCCTCTGAGCGCAGCACTCGGTGCGGACCGCACCCCCGCCACCCCCTCACGACGCAACTAATTTAAAATTGTAGGTGTAACGTTAAGAGATAGGAAGCGTGCAGAGTGGGCCAGAGAAATAACTCAAGTTACTGACATTCTAGTGGAAATTAAGAAGAAGAAATGGGCATGGGCAGGACATGTAGGGCGAAGAGAGGATAACCGATGGTCGCTTAGGGTAACAAACTGGATTCCAAGGGAAGAAAAGCGTAGCAGGAGGCGGCAGAAAGTTAGGTGGGCGGATGAGGTTAAGTTCGCAGGGGTCAAGTGGATGCAGCTAGCACAGGACCGGGTTAATTGGAGGAATATAGGAGTGGCCTTCGCCCTGCAGCTTATATTGCCCGGCTGATGATTGATGTCCTTTCGGGGCTTCAAATTGTCCGCTATTCTACAGCTCAAGCCTGGTCGGCGAAAATTTTGCATGACGCTTGACGATACATGCGAGATAGTGCCTCTACTTCACCTGCTTGAGACTAGGAACCGCTCATGCACGCGTCTGATTTTTATCTATGCCCAATTTTCTCTTTACCGCTTTCAGGCTACGACCGTTCTTTAGATGCTTGAATGGTGAAATGGAATTTGATCGCGGCCGTACTAAAACAAAGGTTCTAAATGTCTTGAGAGCTGCAGTCTGGGCAGTCAGTAAACATAAGAAACGAATACATACTGAAACGAAAGGAGTTTATCACGATAAAAGATTTAACCGAATCAAAGGCCAGAAAAAATAGAAACATCCTTAAAGTTTGATCCTCGTACTAAGCCATGCGTCAGGAAAGCTGCCTCATCCGTTGAGTAGCGTTTACACAGCTGAAAAACATAGATTTCATTTTCAGTAACACTATGTTTGTGGAAAAAAAAACAAAAGCGCGTAGAACTTATACAAGAATTAAAGCAACGATAGATGAATGCATAATGCCACCTCACTATAACAATACATAATTTCACATGTCGCAAAAAAATATCGCATCAGATAAAATACGGGTATATGTAGGGGTTACATGGGTAATACCAGGCGAAAGATGTAAAGTTACAGTAGGTAAGTACAAGTTTGGACTCAAAGTGTTTCATTCATTTTAAGGTAGTGATCTTTTAAAAGCAGAGTCAGCACAGTAAAACCATAAAAACAAAAACAAATGGACACCTTAGGTACAACTTCACATAACTTCGCAAAGGCAAGGTGAGGAGCAAATTAAACAAAAAAGTGGAAGGACCACATGAAACCGTAGGCACATCCCCGCCTTAAAAACAATACCAAATCATTTAAACTGAACCGTCCAAAAAGGTTAATTCTTTTCGTGACAAGCAATTAAAACTTCAAATTACCTAGGTGGTAGCGTCTTGATGGGCTCATTTTTTACACAAGAGAAATGCGCACTTTGTGTCTTCCTTGTTTTCAATCGCTATAAATATGATTCCCGTAAGACGGCAGAACCATGCATCTATGCACTCCCATCACGCAGATCTCATCGCATAGGTCAACCGCTTCAAATTCTGCGTCCACGTGCCCGCACTACAGCCTTTGACAACTCATTTTTTCCACGAACAGCAGCTTATTGGAACGGCCTTCCCCATCATATCGCCATCATAACAAGTCCATTAACATCTATGAGTGCTATAGAAATCTGCATTTGTAAACCCACCTCTTATGTAACACACCCAAGCACGGTCTTTAAGGAGAAAATGCTTGGAAAATTAGGAAAATGGCTGAATAGCTGCAAAGTCGTATGTTTAGCGTATGTCAGAAAAGTTTCGGTCTACAGTCGTGCGGGAAGCAGGTTAATGAATCATTCCTCGCAGCTCCATGTGGGGTTTTCTGCATACGTATCTCCTAGCTGACGAATATTAAAATGAGTGACGTTCAGTAAAAAAAGAAATCAAAAGTAGGCAGAAAACATCGAAACAATCAATAACAACATGTACCAATCGCTACACATTCGGCTGACTCGGCCTTATGTACCGGAAAAACTCGTGAGGCCCTACAGCAAACGCATTCGGAAACCCAGTGTGTTCAGCTGTGCGCCACCTGTGGGCGTGTCAAGAAACACAATAGAGCTGGGAAGAAAGGCTGTCTCTGCAGCAGTTTCGAGACGATGGCCGCAAACGAGTGTGCGAAAAATAAATACTGTAAAAAACAAGAAAACCTTGTATTCTTTCTTGGCCAGGCGCAGCATAAAGTTATGGCTCCTAGTAGCGATTCTTTGCTTGCTTGGCGGTTGCAGCACCGCTGATAAATGCTCGCAATTTTACTTTTCTTGTTCTCACTGGCAGCAATCTGCTCGAACTCTGCACGCTGCAGGTACGTATACTTCCTTACGGTTTCGCCGTATCGCTTGTCTATCCATGTGCCGGTACGAAGTGCCCGCACTAAGAGTTTCGAATATGCTATATACGTTGACTGTCTTTCCTAGAGGAATTGTGTCACACTATGATAAACTTACTCAATTATTTTCACCAATGTGCTATTCCACAACATTGCACAATAGTGCTATAGTACTGACCCATGAAAAAATGTGCTCAAGGGGAGAAACATGTCCCGGACAGAGGAGCAGAAGTGTAATCATTAACTATTAGCTCATAGCTAGTGACAGCGCACTCGTAGAAGCGAAAGCCGCAGTCAGACTCCCGTGCTTGAATGCGCGGTAGCAAAACACGGGGATTCGTTTCAGAGATGGTTCTTTATAATACGCGGATGGAAAACGAACAAAGACGGACATCCTCCTCCCTTCTCTCGACTGCGGCGACCAGCTGCGCCCCGAAGTTATTCGAGCAAGTTGCGGCGGTGGCTACTTCGTAGAATTCATAGCTTTAGACTCCTTTCACGGCGACAGCTGAGTCAGTACAAAATGCCTGCGGTAAACAGCGCAACAACCATCATTATTATTGCAGTAGTATGTCGAGGCGAAATGTTATCGCGGCTAGCTTGCTGGTGAGAGCGAACGTTACCTAGAAGGAACTGCGTCATAACGATGACACATGACTGTTTGAACAGCCCAGCATCTCATTGGAATGCGCTTTTCCGTGGTATGTGATTTAGGGCTGCGACGGAAACGGAATACGTTTAAACACTGTTTTGCCTGATGCACACGTGACAAGGTTTGGATCACTCAGCAAATCGGTTTAACCAAATCATGGCATGAGTTGGAACTGATGTATGGGGCTTTTGATGAAAAATGACAAAAGAGATTAAACCGTCAAATACAACTAGAATTCAAAAACATGCAGGTAGGACAATATCCGCTCACAAACACATAGCTAGGGAACATGCATAAGACCTTGTGCATGTGCGGCGGGGCCTTGAGGCGGGGCCTTGACCCCATCGCGGTGGGTTTGTGGTTTAGCGCTTGACTGTTGATGTTGAAGGCGCTGATCAGATCCTAGCTGCGGCGACCACATTTCGATGGAGGCGAAGAGCAAGAAGCCCGTGTACTGTGCGGTGGTCGTGATTTCCGGGGCGTGGCACTACGCCACCCTTCATAGTAAAGGCTACATTAGGATGCTGTACTCTACAAACGACTCTAAATGGCCAACTCTCCAAGATGTCTCTGTGGCGGTGGAATCTATACGTCCTAGCAATAATCTATACGTCCTAGCATAATAGTAGCTCGATAGCAGTGGGGTAGTCTCAGTTTGAGTCCCGGATGATTGATTGGGCTCTTGCATGGACCAGTAACATCATAATGCATTGCGCCTGAGTGAATATCGTCGATCGGAGTGAATTTATCCAGGCATACTAAATGTGTGGATGCTAAATCGAAAGTGCATCTGGCCTATAATGACAGCTTATTGCTAAAGCTTCGAGTTTTCAGAACTACAACAGGACAGAAACCTAAACACAGGTAACCACTCGAAAGGTCATTATACTCAAGCAAAATGCCGTGACATCGTACCGTTTTCTTTTATTTTCCGGATACCTGAAGATAGGGTGGAGCACAATGCTGTTTCCAAGCGAGAAATACATAGCTATTTCCGGCTTTGACACCACGCGTCTGAATCGGGTGGTGGAGGAGGGTTGAGTAGGGGGGACGTGAAAATATTTCTTTGTTTAGAAACAGAATTTTTGAACCATAAAATCATAAAGTGTTTTTTTTTTTTTTGCTGCCGATCGAACGTCACCACAGCCAGGAAGAGTCATATTGATTATAGATATGTTGTAATCATAAATTGTGCAATATTAAAAATTAATAATATTATAATAATACTCTATTTAATTGATAATAATATGGATAATAATGGTTATTTTATAACGCGCAATCGCTCTCATCTCGCTCTCAACTCCGCGTCAGCGCAGCCATACTGTTTCGAAAGGACTAAACATTATATTTAAATGTACCTACGTGCGTAAATGCAGTAAAGCTACAAAGGGATCTAGATTCAAATTTGAACTTGGAAGGTACTTGTTTCCCGAAACCTGTAAATTGTTTGGAGTAGCGCGGTAGTACACTCATACTATGTTGGAATTGAAAAGAGGCCGCTCTTGTGACGCAGTCGACCTAATGCCTTCATCAAAATTATTTGCATTATCTGAATAGAAGGAACGGTCTTTGTCAAAAGTATAGACCCCAGGGGGCCTGCTTCTTAACTGTGTAGTGGCGCTGATTTCGCATTAGTGGAGGTCCTTCAAAATGGGGAGGGTAGGGCAAAAAACCTTCTTTCCATAAAGAGATCCTGAACACAGGAAATGCATTACAAGTCATGCGAAGTGGTTCAGAAGCAGACCCCCTGGGTTCTACACTTTCGAGAAAGACTGAACATTTGCAGTGCATGCCTTCGCATCCAATCGAGAAATAACTAAGAAAGTAAGTCGTCATTGGTGTCGTCAATAGATACCTTTATTCTAGGATGTTATGTATGTACATGCCCATCGTAAGTTCTTCGACAGGACCTTGGAAAAGATCTATTGGTAGAGATTTAGTATTGCGGATTGCAATCCGCAGATTGAGACACACTGAAAACCAGGCTGTGCATAGAGTTGTCCCACGTTACGCACATAGATCATGAAAAATAGTAATTTGGTTACTTTTGATTGCGGGTGTGCATGCTAACTCCGCACTGAAGGAAATATGAGTGGTCGTTAGTGAGGGCTTATATCGAAAATTTATACGCTGTTGTATACATAATTGAAAAGTTTCTTTATGACATTTTTAATTGCTTCACACAATAAACATATAGAAAAAGAAGCAAAAGTTACCACACGTTATTCGAACAATTTTTCGAATCGTAATTGAGCGTGAAACAAAAAGTGAACATTGAGTCTAGTCGTTAATAAAATGGGTTAAATGAAAAGCTACGACAAATGTTTATAAAAAATTACCCGGGAAACTTAAAATTCGCCACCTTTAATGGTGGGATGCGATACCGTAGGTTACCACTCCGCATATAATGCCTTTTTCTTTAACCAAGCCGTAAGAATGTGCCTGCGTGGCACAGGGGTAACGTGAGATCAAATGTCTGAACAGGCTGACCCTGATGTCACATTCTCATATCAAAGGAAACACCAGAATTGGCAGCCCCTGCCAAACATAATGTTAGGCAATCCTACTTCCAATCAGTGCAAGGCAATGTCAGCAGGCAGCTACCGCCTGCCAGAGCCACGCTCGTGACTTGCTATAGGTAAAGACGGGTATTGCTGTGGCTGTAGGGAGAAGGAAAATAAAATGCACGGGCCTGCTACTGGCTCTGTAGCTGAGCCACCTCCGCTGCCTGGTGAGGACAGAAGAGAGAAAGTAGAGAAGAAAGAAAAAGAAGCGGGAGAGAAAGACGCGCGCCGCAACAGCCGTCGCCCACCATCCAAGCGGTGTCGTGTGCAATGACGGCCTACAAGAGATAAAAATTCAGTGGCTGGCTAGCGGCGTTGACCTACCAGTTGCAGCCCCGAAGGGCCAGGTACAGCCACCCTTCACCAACTCCTCTCCCTGTTTAAAGCCGGGTATCGCCGTGTGTGCAGCAGCCGCGAGCATGGCGCTGACATGCGGTGGCTGCCTGCTGATATGGCGCTGCAATGATTGGAAGTAGGATTGCCTGACATTACGTTTGGCAGGGGCTGCCAACTCGGGCCTCTCATTTCACATGGAAGGATGATATTAGAATCAGCCTGCCAGGAACATTGCATTCATGTTACTCCTAGGCTACATGAATGCATGAATGCATAGGGCCTAGGAGCCTTGCATTCATGTTACTCCTAGGCCAAGCATTCATGTTCACACAGCTTGGTTAAAGCGGGAGTTTATATGTTGGATGGTAACATACGCTATCGCGTCATACCCTTAAAGGCGGAACTTAACTGTCCATAATGTTTCGCTCTCAACGACACAACTTCGAGAGCGCGGCAGAGTAAACTTTCATTCGCTAGTTTGATACCATCTCAGAGATGACCTCGCATCCCAGTGGGACATATCACAGCACAACGAGAATATGAGCGTGCGCCATGTACGTTACAAATGTTTTATTGCAGACACGAAATAAACGTTTTTGCACATTTCCTTCGGATCCCTCTTGATTACTCCCATTATCAGAAGTGTATCAAATAGGTCAGAGTCGCCTTCAAAGATTTCACGAGTTATTTTTTGCCAGTGTATTATTAAGGCGAAAGCCTTACTTGGCTATGTCGGCACCCGAAGTGTCCGCAACATCTGTCCGCAAAATGTGTCGGATGTGACGTTATGGGTTCGATATAACCATTAAGAAAAATCGTCCTTCGTTTGGAATGTAACTCCTACATCTCCGACCACCAGAGGAGCATGCTAACAAACTACGCCCCTTCGAACTTTTCCTCCCTTAGGCAAGAACTGTACAACTATACAACTTTACAATTGTACAAAAAAAAAGGGAACACTTCCATCCCATTTGCTGGAGCCTTAATTAAAACCTCTTCAAATTTTCAAGGTAATCCATTATACAAATTCACTTAGGTGGTTCACATTGGCTCCTGAGAACATCTCAGATATAAACAATAATCAAAATAAAGTACTGCCTCGCAGGGAGAACATCCATGTCCGCATTGCGAATTGCCATTCGCACCTTCCACAGACTATGCAGTGCCAGTAGCAAAAACACATCCAAGGGTGTGCTGTCCTTTTTTGAACAAGGTAAAAACAGGATACCACGAAACGACAGCGGGAAATCTTTCATATATTTCTTGAATGCTGAGACGAGATTTTCCTATGGGACATCCCCAACGAACTTTAATAAACGACACGCAGGGCAACGTGGGAAACATAATTATCGGTATAGTGTTCCTGCTGCCTCCATGGCAACGTAGGGGACGCGACCACGACGGCTTCAGCCCCATCTATAGGAGAGAGCGTGAGAAAATCTCGTGATAAGGTCACGTGACAGTCAAGTTGCATGATAATGTCATGTAGCTATGAGAACGCCACGGGATAGGAGCGACGCCGTACCGCCAATCCCACACTTACAATGAATGATCACTGCAATGAACTTGTTCCAAGGATAAAATCTCACATGCCAGGGAAAGGAAATTTCCACTGTGTGGCACGAGCCCCGGCCGTAGTAGCAAAAGCTGTACAAGGAGCGAGCAGTAAACTGTGTGCAGCAACATCTCTCAGGCCTTCGCATTTCTCCAGTGCAGATCCTGCAGTGATCTTAGAATTTTTATTACTGGCTTACATCAAAACATCGAAATCGCCTCTGATTCGACGTCCTGATTTTGAAATTAGAAATATATATTTGCTGATGTGTACTCCATTAACCTGGCAAGCTTTCCTATATTCATGAGCTTATGCCCATATATAACCAGGTCCTTATTGGGTTCAAAAGAGCGTAGAACATTTGGCAACAAAACAAATGGCTGGATTCCTCACGTGGATTCTGGTTTTCGCACGACATAACTGGTGCGCACTCAACTCTAGATTTGAACATGACGCCAGCTGTTTTGAATTCCAACACTCGAGGCGCCTACAGCAGATAAAATATGATATATAGTATATTGTCACGTACAAGGTGATTGAGGATATCAAGAATAGGGTTAGCTCCGATACAACAGCGGTGAGCAGCACAGACGCAAAACCCGCAAGCGACACTTCGTCGTCCTTCACACAGTCATGCGCCACCTGGCAACGCTAGGTGGCATTACCCCCCCTTCCGAAAAAAAAAGTGGAGATGGCCGGTGAGAACGGTGTGCCAAGTAAGAGAGTGGTCACAGGAGGTGGCCGTGCGTTATCGTTGGTAGTACGGCTTCAGCCGTACAATGTGCACAATGTCCGAGCTGGGCTTTCGACGTTTTGAAAGTGCGGCACCGTCTGGAATAACTTCATAACTGAGGTCACTCACACGACGCAACACTTTGTACGGCCAAAGTAGCGGGAAAAGAGTTTCTCGGACAAGCCTGGACGGCGAACTGGTGTCCACACCCTGACTTGGTCCCCAGGTTTGTAGTGAACCTGGCGGTGTCGGAGGTTGTAGCGGTGTGCGTCAGAGGTCTGCTGCCGCCCGATGTGCACACGGGCAAGCTGGCGGGCTTCCTCAGCGCGGATGGCATACTGCTGGGCATCTGGGGGAAGCTGATCATCATCTGGGCACGGGAGCATGGAATCGAGCATGCTCTGAACTTCACGCCCGTACACAAGTCGAAATGGTGTGAAGCGCGTTGTTTCTTGTTGGGCTGTATTATACGCAAATGTGACGCACGGCAGAACCTTGTCCCAGGTCTTGTGCTGCACATCGACGTAGATTGACAACATGTCCGTAATCGTCTTATTTAACCTTTCGGTAAGACCATTGCTCTGCGGATGGTACGCTGTGGTCTTGCGATGGGTCGTGTAACTCAACTCAAATATATGGTCGATGAGCTGCGAAGTGAAAGCTGTCCCTCTGTCGGTAATGACATACGAAGGGGCGCCATGCCGCAAGACTATGTTATGCATGAAAAACTCGGCTACTTCGGAAGCTGTGGCATGAGGGATTGCCTTTGTCTCAGCGTATCGGGTCAGGTAGTCAGTAGCGACAACTATCCATTTGTTTCCGGCCTGCGACAAAGGGAAAGGGCCAAGGAGATCCATGCTGATCTGGTCGAACGGAATACGTGGTGCTCTAACGGGCCTGAGAAATCCGGCAGGCTTCAGGGGCGGTGTTTTACGGCGCTGGCATTCGCGACAGCTTCTTACATAGCGTTTCACAGTTGCGGAGAGTCCTGGCCAGTAATACATGTTGCGGACTCGAGCAAGCGTCCGTGAGTAACCCAAATGGCCAGACGTAGGTTCGTCGTGGCAAGCAAGTAGAATATCCGCACGGAGCTCGCATGGTACTACCAGAAGGTAAGCTCTTTCTTGGCCTTGGGAGTTTCTTTTATACAAGACGCCTTGCTGCATACAGAATGAACCAATGTGCCGAGATAGGCGTCGAGAGAGCGTCGTATCACGTCCTTCCAGATAATCGATGAATGGAAGGATGTCTGGATCAGCTCTTTGTCGATCCCTGAGCTCAGATGCACTGAGAGCTCCTAGAAAGCCGTTGTCGCCATCGGCTGCAGCATCGTCAGTGTCAACGGGGGCTCGTGACAGCGCGTCAGCGTCTTCGTGTTTGCGGCCTGACTTATAAACAATAGTTATGTCAAATTCCTGAAGCCGTAAACTCCAGCGTGCAAGTCGTCCAGATGGGTCTCGCAGATTTGCCAACCAGCACAAACAATGATGGTCAGTGACGACTTTAAATGGTCGGCCGTAAAGATAGGGGCGAAACTTCATAGTGGCCCACACGACCGCCAGGCATTCCTTTTCCGAGGTGGAGTAGTTCGTTTCGGCGCGAGAGAGTGTGCGGCTAGCATAGGCTATTACTCGCTCGATCCCGTCTTGATGCTGAACAAGGACCGCGCCAAGACCGATACTACTGGCGTCAGTGTGTACCTCTGTGTCAGCAGCTTCATCGAAGTGCGCCAGAACAGGGGATGTTTGAAGGCGCTCGCGAAGCAAAGAGAAGGCCGTCTGCTGCTCAGAGTTCAACACAAAAGAGGTGTCCTTCCTTGTGAGGCGCGTCAGAGGTTCCGCAATTTCAGAGAAGTCCGCAATGAACCGCCGATAATATGCGCACAGGCCGAGAAAGCGCTGAACAGCCCTCTTGTTAGCTGGAACGGGAAACCGTGCGACGGCAGCAGTCTTATCGGGATCCGGGCGTACCCCATCAGCACTCACAACATGGCCAAGGAACTTGAGTTCTGTATACCCGAAGTGGCATTTCTCGGGCTTCAGCGTGAGATCAGCAGAACGGAGCGCTTCCAGTACAGCTCGAAGGCGTTCGAGGTGTTGGTCAAATGTTTCGGAAAAAACAACTACGTCGTTCAAGTACACAAGACAGATCTGCCACTTGAGGCCAGTGAGGACGGTGTCCATCATCCTTTGGAATGTAGCTGGGGCAGAGCACAATCCAAATGGGAGTACTTTGAATTCATATAGGCCATCTGGAGTGACAAATGCGGTTTTTTCTCTGTCTCTTTCGTCTACTTCGATTTGCCAATAGCCGCTTTTCAAGTCAATAGATGAAAAATACTTCACACGTCGCAATCTGTCCAGTGAGTCATCGATGCGCGGCAACGGGCATACATCTTTCTTTGTCACATTATTCAATTTCCGATAGTCGACGCAAAATCGAAGAGTGCCGTCCTTCTTCTTGACCAGGACTACTGGTGAAGACCACGGACTTTGTGAAGGCTGCACAACACCATCATCCAGCATCTCCTGAACCTGCGTCTGGATCACTTCTCGTTCTTTGGCAGACACACGATAAGGCTGCTGTCGTATAGGCGAGCGTCTTCATAAGTAATGATGCGATGTTGCGTGATGGGCGTTTGACGAACCTTCGAGGAAGAAGCAAAACAGTGCTTGAAATCCAGCAACAGTAGCTCTATGGCCCGCCGTTTCTTCTTCGACAAGTGGCAGTTAATGTCGATGTTGTCAAGAGATGGCTCATTAGTTTTGACTGCCGTGGATGCAAAACAGACCGGATCGTGCGTAACAGGGTCAGCGAAAGCGATAGCAGTTCCCGGAAACAAGTGCCGGTGCTCATTTGAAAAATTTGTGACAAGGAGTGCAGCCCGGCCATTGTGAAGCGACAATAAACTTCGAGCAGCGCAGATGCCTTGAGCAAGCAGGAGTGAATGGTTCGCTTCCGCTACAGCATCGCCGGCACGGAAATCGTCACAGGTAACTTCCACAAGAACACTGCTTCGCGGCGGCAGCGAGACGCTCTCGGCGGAAACGCGAAGTGCGGCATTGCAAGGACTGCTACTATCTTGTTCGGTAGATTGTCCCATCGAAAACGTGACGAGTCTATTTCGCAGGTCGATAACTGCTCCGTACTCCCGCAGAAAGTCAATGCCGAGGATAAGGTCACGGGAGCAGTCACTTAAAACAACGAAACTAACGACGAACGTACGTCCGTTAATCTGAATGCGAGCCGTGCACATCCCCTTTGGAGTAACTATATGACCGCCGGCGGTTCGAAGGTACACACCTGGCCAAGCAGTGAGCACCTTCCTCAAAACAGTCGCCATGCGACCACTCAAAATCGAATAATCCGCACCGGTGTCCACTAATGCATTCACTGTAGTACGACCGTCTAAAATAACAGGAATGTCCAGAGAAACGCTTTTGGCGTCCCTAGGGGACGGTACCAGCAGCTCGCGGTCGGACCGAAACGGCGACGACAATATAGTATACATGACACGTAACTCTTATCTGCTGTATCCACTAATAGAAAATATATTTTGCTGGTCGCTGTTGAAAGGAGACTACTCTTCTCTTTGACAGAAGGATCACTTCGACAGAGTTCGTCGAACGGGTTGTATTCGTTAAAAATTGCAAACAAAAACAGCTCTCGATCTTTGTTTCATGGAATTCAAGCCATAGCTTCCGTTTGATTTATCGTAGCGCGATAAAGTAGTGGACCCGCTTAAATGCACTTGGACATCTGAGAATTCGAGCATGCGGTTCTAGAGGGCTGTTTAGTATTGTTCGAACGAGCTCATTGCTTTCGGTGCCTAAAGGCTGTCTCACCAAATCAAGAAAATTGATACTTTCCCGGGAAACGCGGCAACCACTCTGGGTAAAACTGTCACGTTGGCGGTAAATGTGAAACAAACGCAACCTCAACCACACTTATGCCGAGCATTAAGTGAGAAAAATCAACGTGACCTTCTTTGTCTAACAGCGGACTGAAGTACAGGGCCACTAACGTTCTTTGCGAGCCGAAAACAATTTCCAATCTGAAATTTTCAGCAGACCGGAAGCTTGCCAAACAATGATTTGCGTTTAAAGCACCTATTGCCGAAGGTAGAGCTGTAGACAACGTTAAAAATATTTTGGTCAAATATTTAGGGGAATCCCCCAAGGTGGAGTAGATTTGTAGTAAGGGAGTAATTACTCATTGCATCCACCCAAGCGCAGCCATACGGCTACAAAGGAAAGCTATACAGATTTCTCAGAAACTTCGTAGTTAAAGAAACATTCGTCCTGATCCGGGAATCGAACCCGGCACCACCGCCTTTCCGAGCCAATTGCTCTACCGACTGAGCTAACCAGAACGGTCAGCAGATCAGATGGTAGGGCGAGAGCGAATTGATCTATAACTCGAAGTGGAAAGCTTTCTTTTGTAGCCGTATGGCTGCGCTTGGGGGGATGCAATGAGTAATTACTCCCTTATTATAAGAATATTTTTCGTTTAGTCAAGCCATCGCACGAGTGCGTGATTCCAAGCAAATAATCAGGGCAAGGAATTGTGAACTGATAATTTCTTGGCAGCACTGATTGACACCAAAGGCTCTGCAGTCAATCGGTGGCGATGGTGAGACAAGGCTTACTTAATCACGCTAACTAGTTCGAGGATAATGTTAAAGGAGGAGGCCCAGGTCTTGCTGTCAAGGGATTGGAACGGCAGATATAAGGCGTTTCAGGCGTTGCAGCACCTTCTATCTCATCGTAAGGAATTGTATACGAGTACAGAAACTTGGGCTCTGTTCAACCTTGTTTCATGTAAGCTTTTTGTTTCACAGTTTTACGACCAATGTCTATTATGACAACAGTGTGTCAACACCGTCGTGTTGTATAGAGCCGCCCCCCTGTAGCTGAAACACGGTCGCTGTCTTCAGAACGTCCGACGAGGTCGCATATGGAAGCAGTCTGAGGCAAGCACATAACGACCTGGCGATGGTACTTCGTATAGCCTGCACTTACCTTCAATGCGCGGCCAGGGCTGATACACTAGCGCTTTAAAGACAGCAATCGTGTTTCAGCTAAAAGTAAATGGCCCTGTACCTCTTCCTACATCTCTTTTGCTTTGTTTTCATCCCTGCCATAAGTGGTAGGTGTTAAAACGTGCGCGAATCTGATGTCGCAATTTGATCTTATTGCTTCCAGTGTTGCTACAAAAATTCTAACAAAAATATGGGTTGAGCGTTATATCTTTGGCCCAGAAAACATTAGCTTTCCATTATCTCGCACTATGAACGCAACTTCATGTTGTACCTTTTTGTACGCGAAGTACACCAGACACAAGTTTATTTGTACCACACACATCTATAAGATTTGATAAAGTTAGCCCCTTGGTTCATATTATTAATACACTACTGCTTTGCAACTGATAAGCACGACGCGGCGACTGGTTAAAGATCACTGAAATTATATTTGAGGTGTCTCAATATTCATATTGAAAAAGGTCTTTCACCTCAAAAGTTCATATTCGTCGACATTCGGCTTATGGGGTGCTTCTTTTCGCAACACCTTTTTGTCGCAGAGATACTTGACCATCGAGCTGTCATTATGTTCTGAAATGGCAAGTCAATGCCCCCATTTCAGTCTTTCGTGATGAAGCCTGGGGTAGGCTTAGGGCAACTCGTTCCTCAATGGCGCAAATGAATTTGATACTGGATTTGAATTACAGTGTCCAAAATCAGACTGATGATCTCCGTAGAAGACACAGGAAATTTCGAACACCTGGGAAACTTGAACGTGCACTGATATTGCACAGTACATCGACGCCTTGCTTTTTGCCTCCATCAACAGGAGGTCTTTGTCCTGGCAGAGACGGAGGCGATCCCTCTTATCGATACGTTTACCCGGGGACTGAAGCTCCCCTTCAAAGCTTGCTCGTGTTCATCAGACAGCAAATCTGAATTGAAAATCTGGGCCCATTCTGAGCATGCGTACACGCGTAAAATTACGAAACAAAAAGCATCAGAATACCACTTTGCTTAGTCCTGACCCTAGTCAGGATCATCATGCGTGCAAGGAAGCCAGCTGTTCCCTACGAGCTAATTTAATTGTGAACTCCTTCCGACGACTTCGACCAAGATTCCCAATTTCCGGTCACGTGTATTGAATGTCCAGGAAGGCTCGGGCTAATGTCTTACTCAACCAACTCTCTCTGAGACGAGTCTCAATGAAGTTTTACCACAAACTCCAACGAAGCGAAGACGAAGAGGGAGCAGCAGGTAACCCTGACGAAAGAAGCCTCCGTCAGAATCGGCGAAAACTTCCAGATCCTGGCATTGTCGGGCGCAGGTATTGAATATATATGGCGATGGTGGCGGTGATAGAAACTTTAAACGATCCCAGCGTTACGCTTGGGTGATCACTCACAGTAAGGAGGCACCCTTACAGTGCCAAAGAAATTATTTGCAACGCAATCCTTCTCACAGCGTTCGACGTGCTCCTAAATCGCACAAGGTATGCGCACAATGAGCGTTTGCAAAATTTTATGTTGCGTCATCACACCGCAACGTGTTTGTCTTGGCGCGCGCTCTAATTCACATCGCTTTCACGCGCCTCGCATACACCTTGTCGATGCCGTCTCAATGCGCGTCGTTTGGCATTTAATGTGCGCATGACGGACAGGTGCTTTCCGGTGTCTCCCAATGGCCCGACCATAGCTGGCGTTATACTTGGTTACAAAATGCTTTACAAAAAACCTGCCGACATAGTATCTATTTTGCGAAAGGAGGTATCGATTCTCACTCTTCAGCTTGAAAATTACCAACACGTTGGAGCGCGGTAGCACAGAAAGCAAATACCCTTTCGTGGGCGATTGCCTCAAAAACTGCTGCATTTTGATTGCGTTTTTAAAGCAATACATGGTGTAAATAAACTGCCTTTAAACGCACTGCTTGCATTATGTCTAATGATGTTTTATTTTATATGTTACAATGACTATTTCAGTTTCGTGATGCTGTGAGATTTTTCTTTTTCTGTGTTGTTTTTTCTTCGCCTTTTCATGCAGATGTTGACTTGTTTCCGTGGCTGACACTAAAAATGTTGTGTTTTCTTAATATATTGTTAAGGGAAACTTACACAGTGGTAAACGCCAGATAACTCTCAGAAGCACACACCACCAGCACGAACCAAGCTTAGCCTGAGCGTCGTCTTCTTCACAGCACCACACCAGTGCGTCGTCGTCTAGATATTGCGCACCGTAACAGTATTCCCCGCGCGGGAGAAGCACCGTCCCGGTGCTGCCTACACAGGAGAACTTGAATGGTATGGTTTCAGACGGGCGACGTGCACGATTTCTGGATGAGGGGTTGTGGAAGGATACTTGGGCTGTAGAGGGGCGATCTCATTGGTCACATCAGGGACTTGTCGCAGGACGCAGTAAGGACCCACGTAACGAGGCAGAGGTTTCTCGCACATCCCCACACGACGGGCCGGTAGCCAAAGAAGCACGAGGGAACCAGGAGGGTAGTGGACGTCTCCGTGATGTAGGTCATAATAACGCTTTTGTGAGCACTGAGACGCGCCAAGCCGGTCTCGAGTAATGTGGCGGGCGGCATCAGCGCGGGCGATGGCGTCCGAAGCGTAACTACAAGAAGAGTTGTCAGGAGGCAGCAAGGTGTCGAAGGGGAGTAAAGGGTTGCGGCCGAAAAGTAGATAAAAGGGAGAGGATCCAGCGGTATCATGGCGTGCGGAGTTATAGGCGAACGTGAAGAAAGGTAAGGAGATGTCCCAGTCACGATGGGGATCGTACACGTACATAGATAGCATGTCGGTCAGTGTGCGATTAAGGCGTTCAGTAAGTTCGTTCGTTTGCGGATGGTAGGCTGTGGTGAATTGGTGACGAGTAGCGCTTGAGCGGAGAAGGTCATGAACCACTTTAGAAAGGAAACAGCGGCCACGATCTGTGAGCAGTTGGCGCGGAGCGCCATGAATCAAGATTACGTCATGCAAAAGAAAGTCAGCAACGTCGGAGGCGCAGCTGGTGGGGATGGCCCAGGTTACAGCATATCGGGTAGTATAATCAGTCGCCACAGCAATCCATTTGTTTCCAGACGTCGACGTCGGAAAAGGCCCAAGAAGATCGAGGCCCACACGAGAAAACGGTTCAGTCGGCACTGAGATTGGTTGCAGGGGCCCACTAGGTTGAATCGATGGTGTCTTACGGCGCTGACATAGCTCACAAGCGGCAACGTAGTGACGGACAGAGCGATAGAAACCAGGCCAGAAAAATCGTCGTCGCATACGGTCGTACGTGCGTGATACTCCCAAGTGTTCTGCTGTAGGGGCGTCGTGAAGTTGGGTGAGGACAGTAGAGCGCAGATGAGCCGGAACAACCAGTAAAAGGTCCGCGCCATCTGGACGCATATTGCGTCTGTATAATGTCTCGTTATGGAGCACAAACATGCTGGCAGAAGAATCGGGATTGTTGCGCAGCTGGTCTATAATTGGTTGCAGGGCAGGATCCCGACGCTGTTCGGAGGCGATATTTATAAAGTCCGAGATTGACAAAATGTAGTCGTCAGTAGTATGGTCGGAAAAATCGGGAGGATCTACGGGATGGCGGGATAAGCAGTCAGCGTCTTGGTGTAAGTGGTCAGACTTGTATACCACAGTAAATTCGTACTCTTGTATTTGCAAGGCCCAGCGACCTAAACGGCCAGTGGGGTCCTTAAGTGAGGACAGCCAACACAAAGCATGATGGTCTGTCACTACACAGAAGGACCGCCCAAACAAATAAGGGCGAAATTTGGTCAGTGCCCAAACAAGTGCAAGGCATTCCCGCTCTGTAATTGAATAATTGCGCTCAGAGGACGAAAGCAGGCGGCTGGCATAAGTAATGACGCGGGAGGACCCATGCTGGGATTGGGCAAGGATAGCACCAATTCCATGGCCGCTAGCGTCGGTGCGCAGTTCGGTAGTTGCAGAAGGATCGAAGTGCGCCAAAACAGGTGGTGTAGTGAGGGCGGAAATAAGCGTCGTGAAGGCATAGGCTTGGTCACAACCCCATGTGAAAGGTATGTTTTTCTTCAGAAGAGAGGTAAGCCGACGAGCGATGTCTGCGAAGTTCTGAATGAAGCGGCGGAAGTAGGAGCAAAGGCCAAGGAAGCTTCGCACGTCACTTGAGCTACGCGGGGTAGGGAACTCGCACACGGCTCGAACCTTGTCAGGCTCAAGCTGCACACCATTTGCATCAACCAAATGACCCAGGACTGATTTGGCGCCTACCGAAGCTGCATTTTTTGGCGTTCAGTTGAAGACCGGCGCGGCGAAAAACGGCCAGGACTGTAGAAAGTCGATCAAGGTGGGTTGCGAACGTGGAAGAGAAAACTACGACGTCATCTAAGTAGCATAAACATGCTGTCCACTTGAAGCCACGGAGGAGCGAGTCCATCATGCGCTCGAATGTCGCAGGAGCGTTACAGAGTCCAAATGGCATCACCTTGAATTGATAGAGTTCGTCGGGGGTGACAAATGCGATTTTCTCGCGATCCCGTTCGTCGACAGCAATTTGCCAGTAGCCTGAACGCATGTCGATGGAAGAAAAATAGCTGGCACCATACAAGCAGTCAAGCGCGTCGTCAATTCGGGGAAGAGGGTAAACATCTGTCTTTGTTATTTGATTAAGATGACGATAGTCCACACAAAATCTCCAACTTTGGTCTTCCTTTTTGACCAATACGACAGGGCCGCTCAGTAAGGGAAACACGATAAGGGCGTCTGTGGATGGGGCTGGCGTCACCCGTATTGATTCGATGGGTCACAACGGATGTTTGGCCCAATTATCGGTCCCCGAAATCAAATATATCAGCGTACGACAGCAAAAGGTCGGAGAGAGCTCTGGCTTGGTCATCTGGCAGATCCGCAGATATCATGCTTGAAAAGAGGTTCGAATGTGAAGAAGCTGATATATGCTGCTCCGACAGATGCTGAGGCGTTAGAGCAGCAACTTCGCAGTCGGCCAAAGGAACCAGATCAGCAAATGCGATGGCATGGGGTAAAACTTGGGTCGAGCGGCTGAAGTAAAGGACGGGAAGAGAGGTGCGGTTAGCAGTGACAGTCACAACGGCATGAGGGAGTATGATGTTGGGACGCAGAACAACATCGGTAATTGGGCAAGTGACGTATGTGTCATCGGGAACTGCGGGGAACGGGGCCAGTGGAACATAAATAGCAGCTTCGGGTGGTAAACGAACAAATTCGGTGGATCGGAGGCGGGGCTTGACATCGGTGTTTTCGGGGCAGTTGGGCAGGTCTAAGCGAAGAAGGCCAATCGAGCAATCAATCAGGGCAGAATGGGCCGTTGAAAAGTCGATGCCGAGAATCACGTCGTGAGGGAAGCGGTCGATAACAGTGAAGAGGACGGGGGTAGTGCGACCGGAAATACTGACGCGCGCAGTGCACAGTCCCACGACGGCAGCGACGCTTCCATCGGCGACACGAACGGCGGATGAAGCGGCGGATTTGACAGCCTTTTTGAGACGGCGGCGAAAGGATGAGCTGAGGACTGACATTTGGGAACCAGTGTCAATGAGGGCAGTAACAGGTGCACCATCCACACAGATGTCTAGAAGGTTGCGGCGATGAGCGAGGGTCAGCAGAGGATTTTCGGGCCGGGTCGTCAATGCAGCATCACCTCCGGGAGCTGCATTGGTTAGTCTTCCGGAAGAGAGCCAGAGAAGTGAGGAGATGATGGACGGTGAGGTAGGGGCAAGCGGGACCTCCGGGTCTGAGGCGACGGTGAGCGGCTGGACATGCGCGGGGCTGGCGAGTTAAAGTCACGAGAGCGCGTATCACGGAAACGGTTTGGGTGTGGATGTTCGGCGCTGCGATCAGGAAAGTAGCGGGGTCGAGGTGGCGGAATCCAACGGCTGCGGCAGTGACGAGAAATATGGCCGACTCGTGAACAGTTGAAGCAGATGGGTCGGTCATCCGAGGTTCGCCATTCGTCCGGATTGCGATAGCGGTAGCGGTATCGCTTGGCAAGGGCGCAGTTGGAGCCGCAGCTGCTACCACCGGAACGGTGGGTTGTACAGATGGCTGTGCGTTAGGTTGGAACGAGGGCTGTGCGGAAGACTGGCCAGAGTTGAAGCCCACGTTCGCGTTGAGGCCCACATTTGCGAACTCCTGGCGAACGACAGATTGTATTAAGGCTATAGTAGCATCTGCCGGCTGAGGAACGAACGCAACGGGCGCCGTAGCTTCTATCTCTCGGCGAACAATCCTGGTCAAGTTGAAGGGATGAGATGGCTGCTGCAGTGTTTGACTGTCTTCGCACGAAGACGTAGCAGCTGTATTTGGCAAGCGGTCGAAGCGGGGAGTAATGCGACGGTGGTTTGCTTGCTCAAACTGCCGGCAAACTTGGATGACTGAGTCGACCGTCGGACAGTCTTTGCAAAGCTGCAGATTGTAAAACATCGTTTGCAAAGCCCTTTAATATGTGGCCCCCTTTGTCTGTCTCGGACATGGCGCTGTCCACTTTTCGGCATAAGGCTAGAATATCTTGGATATAAGACAAATATGATTCCGTGGAAGACTGGGCACGGGATGCGAGGTCTTTTTGTGCGCCGAGCTTGCGTCCGATCGGCTTGCCGAATAGATCGCGAAGCTTCTCTTTGCACATATCCCAGGATGTGATATCTTCATGCGTTTCAAACCAGACGCGTGCCGTACCCGCCAGATAGAAGATGACGCTTGCGAGAATGAGAGTCGCGTCCCAATGAATGTGCTTGCTTACGCGCTCGTACATACCGATCCAGTCTTCTACGTCGACATGGTCGGTGCCGCAAAAGGTGCCCTGGTCACGAGGCTGCGTCATGATGACTGTGGAAGCCGGTGGTGCAGCTGAAGCTGATGTCGCGTCGGATGGCATCGTGATGGTACCAATCTGGCGGCCACTACGGAGATCCAAGTTTCCTACGGGTGCATTTCCAGCAATCCTCCACCAAATGTTAAGGGAAACTTACACAGTGGTAAACGCCAGATAACTCTCGGAAGCACACACCACCAGCACGAACCCAGCTTAGCCTGAGCGTCATCTTCTTCACAACACCACACCAGTGCATCGTCGTCATCTAGATATTGCGCACCGTAACAATATATACATCCCCCTAACTGTAATTTTGCCTGGCGCTGATGGAATAAATAAATAAATAAATAAAACCAAATTCTGGAAATATAGCGCCGCATGAAGATCTGTCAATGATGTTAAACAACCACTTTATTTTCACTGGAGTCGCTATTTGTTACCAACGCCGACAACCACAAAAGCACCAGCCGAATTTTCACGTAGTGAGGTTAGCAATGCATTCTCCTTTAAAAGCCGCTCTGCCATCTCTGAAACAGATTTGAGGACACTCTGCAGCCTTCTGCGCCGAAGTTGAGTTTTTCCACATGCGCACTTGCCAGCGTTTTGACTGCTCTACAACGGGTAATACAAGTAATTTCATTGGCCGATACATTTATGAGTCGTAACCCACGCAATATTTTATTTTCAAGCTGAGGTTCTCTGCTTTCTAGTGGACGAAATAACTTACTGGTTAGATGAACGGTGAAAAATACAAAGTGATTCATACGAACCCCATGTAGTTGTCTTGTTTACCAAAAGAGCTAGATGTAATTCGTCAATCACACGGAGCAAGCACGAGGGGTTAAAAAAAACATGAGCGGATTATCGGTCACCAACAGAAATAGCCTATATCAAGTCGAAGAGCATATCTTCAAGCGAGGAACCCCAGATATTATCAGCACCTATAGATACCGACCTATGGGGAAAGGACACGATAACGCGCAGAGCTTGTCCTAACAAACACGTGAAGTGCAAATACGCCACTTTTTCTCAGCTTGGTTCTGCTTCACTTGTGCCGAAGGCTGTCTGCATCGCCGTGTATGCTCATGTTGTCTACAAAACGACATTTTACAACCACTGCTATTTGGAATACAACGGCAATTACAGGTACGAATATATATCCGGGATACCTGTGTGGTGCGCCTAACGCCGACGCATGAGCCATAGAATTTTCTTCCAAAACGCTTATTCTATATTTTTTCTACGCCTTTGTTTGCAGTTTCGTTCCCCATTTTCTCCGTTTAGTAGAAAGATATAGCGTGCTCCGGCTGTCGTATTCGCCTATGTGTATCAAATGATTGTTTAGCCTTTACTATGCTTATAGTGCACTATGTATTGATGTCTCCATGTATCCAGTAAAATACTGTTACTCTCTTTGCAGGAATACATGGTAAAGCGCTCGGAAGTCCGTCTCTTCCTCGCTGGTGCGTGTCTTCTCAGCGTCTCGGCCATCCTCTTCGTAGTGAACACCGACTATCCAAGACGGCTGAAAAACATCGTGTGGGCACACAGGTCATTCGCAGAGTGCACTGCTTCGAAAGAACAGCGCAAACCTGTCAAGATCTTGTTCTGGACGAAGACGTTCGGCTCTTGGTTTGAACCGCTGGCCTCTACTAGTAGCGGGCTGACCTCCTACAACGGCTGCAACGTTCCTTGCTTACTGACGAGGGACAGGACTCTGGTAAAAGATGTGGACGCGGTAGTATTCCACGATCGGGACGCCAGCAGCGACGACCTTCCCAAATACAGAGCCTGGGGACAGCGATGGGTGTACTGGAACTTGGAAGCACCGCCAAACAGTGCATTCTCCCAAATGAGACGTCTAAGGGATATCTTCAACTGGACATATACTTACCGCCGTGATTCGGACGCACCTCACCCGTACTTTTTTGTCAGGCCAGCCGATCAAAGCACGCGGAAGACAGCGGCGCCTGTTATTGAGCGCACGAAGAGAACTAAACTGGCTGTTTGGGCTGCGAGCAACTGCCGGGCGACTAGCGGTCGTCAGGAATTTGTCACGGAGCTCCAAAAGCACATACCTGTGGACCGTTTTGGTGCCTGCGGCAAGCTCAAGTGTCCCTATGGACGTGACTGTTTGACCAAGTTTGCGAAGACATATTACTTCTACCTGGCGCTGGAGAACTCGATATGCCTCGATTACGTTACGGAGAAATTCAGAGACGCGTTAGTATACGGCATGGTTCCTGTGGTGCTGGGAAATCACTCCGCGGTCGCTCCTCCAAATTCCTACATCAACGCGTTCGAATTTGGTTCGCCTAAGCAGCTGGCCGAGTTCATGAAAGCGGTCGCGTCCCGTCCTTCGCTCTATAAGAAGTATTTTGCTTGGAGAGATAAGTACATTGTGGAAGTGAATGCTTTCGAGAACCACTGCACCCTGTGCGAAGCGCTGTATAATGCGCGTCCTGGAGACCATAAAGTGTACAAAGACATAGTTAATTGGTGGCATGGTAACGGCGTCCTATGTACCACGTGGAGGAACAAGCAACGTGAGGAGGGGTAATGGTTTGTCATTGTATCGTGGTGGCAAAAAACCCAAAATGTGGCAACAAATCCACAACCTGTGGGACGCCAGTTTCAATGTATGGGAATGCCCTGAGGTGAAGAAGCGGGACGAGCTTGTGCCTCATCCTGAAGTAGTGGCGCAAGTCGAACCTGGCGCAGGGAGGAGAACCTGGATGAATTAAACTCAGGAAACAAGCAAAACTGTTCAGTGTACAATTTTCACCTTTCCTCAAACCACATATGCATCGTCGGTGGCTAGCGGGCGCGCGCGCCGCTGAGCCAGCAGCGGATCTTTTACGCAGGACTTGATGACGAATTTAAGGACAAATGTGCATGGAATATATTTTAATGTGTTGTCCATAAAGCACTGTTACCTTGTGGCGTCTGTACACAAAGTGGCTGCTCTTTTGTGAAGGCGCCTCCCGCAGAAGCGCATCATCTGCGTTGTCAAGCGCGGTGGAGATATGTGTTGCCGATCGGCGCAAGATGGTCTCAACCTAGGTGCGATGCATGTCCTGCTTACCAGCGACAGCATTGAGTAAATGAAGGTATCCAGGTTGATTATTTAAGGTGTACCTATTTGAAGAATAAATTATAATGAGATAAAAGGAATTTGCGCGATGCGCCAGCTTATGTATACCATTTGAATGTTATGTGTATTAGTTTATTAGCACCACTGAAATTTAGGAAAACGGTATGTCGCGAAATCGTGAACCTCTGCTTGTGAAATCTGGTCCATTTCGCGCTGCTACCTATAGGGCTGTGCGAAAGACGAATTATCTCGTCTGTGCCCATAGGAGAAATCGTGCTGACCTTTGCTATTGATGCTGGTAAAGAAAGGAGCAAACTGAATATGTAGCCAGGACATTTCAAGAGTAATGTTGTTTTTTTTAATTCTGTATACTGTGTTTTTTGTATTAAGATTTCAGATGAGTAAGCTTGTAGGATACTCAAGTGAGTTACTACTGGAAACCAAAATGTCATTTCAGAACACTTGAGAAAATATTTAGGAAAGAAAACCAAGAATAACAAAAAAAGGAAAAATACAGATGGAACAAGTGATAGGGCAAGTGCCGTAAAGAAAGAAATGTACAGTAGAAACATAATAGTTATACATATTTTTGTTGAAGCTTGTAGTAGTAATGTATGGCTAGTAAAATTATTTCAGCTTATCGAAATCAGAACTCTCGAAAGAAATAGTTCGCGCGTTTCACTGCGTCACTGTAGAACAGCTTCGCTGTCGTGCGTTAATACTGCGAAAGCAATACTACTCTAGGTTTTGAGCCTTCAGCGTGACGCTGGCTGTGACGTCACACCCCACGTGACACTAGGGTGAGAGCTGGGCTACCAACTCAAGCGGTCGGCGTAGCGCGGTCACAGTCACAGCGCAGCGCATGACGTCACACCCTACGTGACACAAAAGCGATCAGCGGGGCGCGCTAGAGGCGCAGGTGGTGCTCATGTCATACGTGACGTCAGGTACGTTCATACGGCTTGGTTAAAGCAGGGCTTTATATGTGGGCTGAGAAAGAAGAAAATGAGAAGAATAAGAACGCTCGGTCACCCGCAGCTAATGCTTTCGCTCAACATTTGGTTCAGCAGCGTTGAACCCTTGTAAGTTTTTCAAATGCCTTGGATATAATACTGCATCTTGTATAAACTCCTTATTTAGTCAAATATAATTTCTAGTGACGGATACTATCGTCTAAGCGGCTGGAGGCAAACTGGTTTGGTCAGGAAGGTAAGCGATTCACGTATGGCCATATACTAGATAAAAATCCATCACTTTATTTTGGTCTTTGCGTAAAAAGCGGAAGAGATGCGCGCGTGAAGTAAATGCCGCGAAGCCGCCTTAGTCGGCCGTGAGGCACGGCAGGCGAGTGCAGCGGTCCTCGACAGAGACTCATCTCCAAACAATTTTCGACGTCTTCTGGGGAAATTTTTGAACGTAACCTGTTCACGTATTGTTTAACATCGAGGTAACACCAGTATATCAGATGCCATTCTTCGGCAGTCTTTCATGTCATTACTTTTAATTACAAAAAATCACACCGCACTGGTTCAGTATCAGCGACTGGAATACTGCACTGATTAGTTTACTCCCACCACGGTGATTACATTTTCGGCCAAGAAATGTTTTGGACCGGAAAGCTCCACTACGCTGTTTCGCCAAGGTCATCGAGTATTGCATTTACACTTTCAGGCGGAGGAGCACCGGGGGTTGGTTGTGACGTCATATCACGTGATGCGCTACAGCTGCCATCGCTGTGCCGCACGCCGAACTCGTCGCCAGCTACGACCATGTGACGAATCACGTAACTCGCCGCTCGCTTAGAAGGAGAGGGAGCCTGTCTTTGCGTGTACGTCTCGCCATGAGGGATAGCCTCACAGGGTCATCTTCATCATCCCCGACAATGCTTATTTTGTTACGTAGGCAGCAGACTTCTTCCGACCACCCGGTAGGTTTGGCTCACCGAGATGCTTCGCTAGAAAGCACCGTGGCTTCACTCTTTTAAACCAAGACAGAGCGAAAGCTCCATTACAGTCGGCTACACACTGCAAACCTAGCAAGCGAAGCCAAGTGTACCAAATATTTCGCTCTGTCTTACTTGGCTTAGAAAGGTTAAACCACAATGTTTTTTTTTTTTTTTTTTGCTTCTCCTTCACCTACCTTCTTCCTGTAGTATACAGCGGCCTCGCGAGAGGCGACTTAAAAGCCGGTCAAGAGAGCTACGCGAACGAAGCCAAGTGACAGCCCAGCTGCTCAGATGACACCTTCTTGTGCGCCTACCTGCTGCCTACGCGAGGCCGATCGAAGAGATCAACCTATATATTAGGACCCTAATTAATAGGTTATCTCCGGGATATCTCTCAATGCGTTCTTCTTCGCGGCTGCAGGTGTGGTCTAAGCTAGTGGAGCAGTGTTGGCTCTAAGTGAATCTGGGATTAACACGTAGAAGCGGGTATATGGAGGCCGGAGGCGGTGCTGATAACAGCAGCTCAGGAAGTGATTTTATAGTAGAATTTACATATTAGCGTAAGAGTCTTGCGATGAGGCAAAACTGAGATGGAAATATTTTTGGAACATTACATACGATAGGTTTTACACAGCTCAACAATTGGCCGAAAAGGCGCTGAAACCCGGGGAATGACAGGCATGAATTGTCTGAAGAAGAAAAAAAAATACTTTCTGTAACAAACACAGCGCAGACTTCGCATTCACTGGCGGAGATATCTTCAAAATCCGTCTACGTGCGCGAGTCTTGTAAAAATCTAGTTACGAATGCGAGGCGCAAATAGATTTTGATATCCATAATTTATCAGAAAGAACCTGCGCTACTAACATCTCTTTCTCATTTTCTAGTATACATATGACAAGGTGGCTTATCAAGTAGCATGCCAAGCTCAGGTGTTTGGTGGCATTGATCTTGTGTGGACAGCACAGCAAGAAATAGGGACAATGGGCAAGGACAAAGCTCCTAAGTGTACGCGTTTTCTGTCGTCGTATTTCGCCGTATCATATGTATGGTCCATTCAAAATTAGGTTTAATGAGTGTTGTGCTATTTCTGCTGCACACGTTTTTCTAAGGCTTGGTCGCATGCTGGTTACGCGTCCAGAACGCTTTTTAATTCCGTCGCGAACGCTTCATTTTGTTCTGTTGCTTTCTTTTTACAATATGTTACTTCAGTGCCGACGTGTAAATTGCGATAACATATGATGAGCTGCTGCAAGCTACAATGTACCAAGGCGACTGGCTGTAGGCTTGATGAACTCAGCGGCCAACGTTTTAAACGGGACCGAGCAGGTGGTGTTTAGAGGAGATCTCCAACATCAGCAAGAGCCCTGGTGGCATCGACGCAGCGATACGATGAAGCTTTAGTGCCTGGGAGGTAATGTAGGCCATGGAGAACTGGCTGGTTACTTGGGCGAGTCAGAGCTGATGATCGGCCGCCGAGAATTAGGGAACGCGAAATGACAACACGGAGACGGCGCTCTAGAGGACCCTCACCAGGGCACTGAGGAGCTCTGGCCGTCTGCCTTGGCCATGGTGCGTTCGGGTGTACTAGCGCACGCCCGAAGTCAATGGTTTGTCGCCTCACATTGTTATGCCGCCGCGATGAAGGAAATGGGTGAATTATTGCCTATAGTGTTAGGGCATGGTACGATGCCTTGAGTCAGCCAGAACTGCACGGCACGTGACACTGGCGCTAGGCTGTGCTCAACTGGGCTACACTTGAACGTCGTCTTCATCGGGGGCTGATGCTTTATCCTGCGTGAGATAGGTGCGGCTACTACAAATGCAACGAAAAAGCATTACGGGCAAACCATTGAACTGATGCGGTGGACAGAAGTAGATGCATATTTGGCATCACTCACGGAATAATGAAGAGCAAAAATAGACACTTTTGATTATTTGACTCTCTGGACTTGCTTTGTTTTTTTAAACAAAAGTGAGTTATCCTCTTCAGGCTATGGATTAACTGTAACCATTTCTTGAGCATTGCATAAGTACCCATACCAATCAATCTTACATGGATTAAGACCTTAGAAACTCCTCCCAGCAAGTGAAAAAGATTCTTATAGCAGGATAGTTATGTGTCCTCATATGTTAGATGGAAAAATATGTGCTCTCATATATGCATTAGAGGCTTAGAAGCCGCACTGCCTGCTTCTCCGTTGAGAAAAATGAAGATCACGACGCAAAGCTCGCGCAGCGCGGACGTTCTGCAGAAAAGTACCTGCTTGAGGCCTGGCGGCTGTCTGGTTTTGCGAGGCCCGCACTGCGTGACTTCTTGATCGTCCTGTAGGCTCGCGTCTCCTTGGTGAGTGTCTACACTTTGCACGATATTGATAAACATCGCGGAGTATCAGGCGGGCTTAGCCGGGCATACTTTGTCGTGTTCCCGTTGGGGTTCGTTTCTTGCGAGGTGGCAGCGTCGAGAATGAGCCGGCTCTCTCGGAAGTACATGCGTCTCGAACATCTCTTTATTACAATCAGAACCAACCGAAAGAGGCAACAAAAAACGGGAGGGACAGCGTCGGCACTGATTGGTCTGTCAACAGTGTCAAGTATCCTGGACGCTAATGGTTGTCGAGGAATCACTCGCGTCAGGATTATTTATTTACATATTCTGCAATCGAAAGTAAATTGAGCATGGTGGGAATATAACGCAGAACAAAAATAATCGCAGGTAACACAATAAACTGAAGACAGAGTTCAATGCCAGGTCAATGCAACAAACGTCAGCTTTCAACACCATGCACCGGAACGAAAAATAAGAAATGGGCAAATTAGGCACATCTCAGCTTTCGCGCGGAACATTTATTACATAGCTGCCGGTAAGCTACACATATACCGTATTTGTC
The DNA here is from genome assembly GCA_023969395.1 of Amblyomma maculatum. NCBI lineage: Eukaryota > Metazoa > Arthropoda > Arachnida > Ixodida > Ixodidae > Amblyomma > Amblyomma maculatum. The sequence continues at coordinate 774 of JAJIZL010016402.1, read as the reverse complement.
AAACGAAGCCAGTATGCATAGTTGGATTATAATTTGCATAGTGAAGCGCTTATGCCGCCCCTGAAACAAAGAGATTTTATAAGGTAAGGAGAGCACTTTTTCTCCAAGCGAAGACCTTTTATACTTGAGTGAAGTCGTAATGGATGTAATATACGAGTGAGGAGGAAACCCTACAGCTTGGTTACTTTTGGTAAAGGCGATACATCACTATATACCCATACTAGAGCCCTGTTGGCGTAGGCGAAACTTTTCAACAGTCACAGGTGTGATAAAAGCTAAGGATTCATTTGCATGCGAGGCATTGAGTGCCGGCTGCCAGATAGCAAGGAAATGTTTCAAGTACCACTTTCTCAGCCCTATAGTGATTTACGGGTAGCGTGGTGCCGGGGTGGAAGCAGGAACAAAAATACGGAGTTGAGAACATGTGCAAACGAAAAAATTCTATACTCTCACAACATACACCAAAGAACAAAAAACTTGGAAGCAGGACGGCAGCCTGCTTCTGTTCCGATCTCTCGAGCACTCGCCGATCTCCAAAACAACACGCTTGTGTCCGGAAAGCGCTTGTGTACTCCTGTCGGCTGGCTCCACCCACGCAGTTACTTGTCAATGCCGGCAGTAGGCGCCAGAGATGCAGCTGAAGGTGCTCAAAGTCGCAGAGACGGGGACCGCAGGTTCCCTGAACCCGGGTAGAAACCGATGGCCACAGGAGTCCGCCGGTCGGCTGAGCATCTCTGACTGCGTCACTGCAGTAGCACGTCTCGTCCATCTCTT
>JAJIZL010016401.1:0-24204 GCA_023969395.1 Amblyomma maculatum | reverse complement strand
GTCTACTTTGAAATCCGTCCGTTATAAAACTTTAATACTTCCAAAATTAGAATACTCAGCAGCGGTCTGGGATCCTAGCCTTGATTACTTAATTACTACACTTGAACGCGTTCAGAATAACTCTGCTCGTTTCATTCTTTCTAACTATAACCGAGGAGCAAGTATCACAGAAATAAAAACTATTTTGCGTCTTCACGACGAAAAGTTGGCCGGCTAACCCTATTCCACAAGTTATATTATCATTCCGTCTTACACAGCAATGTTTTTCAGATACCCTATTACATATCGCATCGCATTGATCATCCCTGCAAAGTAGCCATCCCTTTATGCAAAACAGATTCTTTCTTACGCTCATTTGTTCCCCGTACTTCCAAAGGATGGAACTATCTTTCTAATGAAATTACATCTGTTACTGATACAAATAACTTTCGCAAAGCTTTAACCTGCATTGTATAATACTACTAGTTTTGTGTCTACTAATACAATTATTGCCAATTTCATAGCTAATATTGTATATATAGGATGTATTATTTATGTACCCGATTTTCGCAGTGATTCTTTTTTCCTGTATTTCTTTTTGCCCACTCCCCTCTGAAATGCCTGTACGGCCCTGAGGGCAAAGACAAATAAATAAATAAATAAATTTCATATCACCAACATACTAATTTATAGTGTTGTGGGCTTTAAAACGATTTCTTAGTTTGTCCCGTATCACAACGACACCATTGTCTATAGCTTAACGTTTGTGAAGATTCATCAGGTCATCTTTGTAAAAGTCTAAAACGCTGCTTTAAAAGCAGCTGGTGAAGTCTAGAGATTTATTGGTTGATAAATTTAAAGCTCTTGTATCTCAATATGAGAGATTTGTCCTAACCTCGGAAAGCTAGCAAAAACTGTATCTCAATTAAATGCAACTTCTTCGTTAATAAATTCATTCTTAGGCGCTTCACAGTCCTTGGTACGTTCTGATATTAATAGCAGATATTGTGCTTTCAACAAAAGTGCAAAACTCTACGCTGCTTTTCTCCATAAGTTCATTTTCTGGATAAGAATACTGCAGTTTAGATTCACAAGTTAATTTATGCAGAGTAATGGTTAAATTCTAAAAAACAGTGAAGGAGAACTAATATATACTCTTAGGACACCTCTAAATAATCGGTATTAAAGCACTTTATTCATTCGGGTATCTGGGAGCATAATTATTGTTTGAAATTCGACAAAACGCCACGCTTTGAAATACCTCGAAACAATTGGCTGATATTTTAAGGCTTATTGTTGCACTAAGGCATAGGGCCCAGTTTGGCCTTTAATATATTTATATACAGTAACACAAGATGCCCAGTCGCTGTACCTGTGGTACACAAAAGGAGAGTTCTACGTTACAGATTATCTGTAATTAATTACATGTATGAGTAACACTGCCATCCAGTGAATACATTTTACAGCAAATATCCCTTCAGGTAACTGCAATATGTTTTTCGATTTTGATTATCAGTTTTCAATTACTTCTGTGCCGAAAAGCCTGAAGGTGCTAAAAGTCACTAACGACGCTTCAAACTGTCTGCCATAGACGATGAGAACTGCTGTTTGGCATGTCGCGCTCTTCGCGGTCTTCGTTCTTGGTGCAGACTCTGTTGGAATTTGTCGCAATCCATCAACTGAATGCTATACAAGGGTGTGTCGGAAAGATGCCGTCAGAAGCTCCATTAGCTTTTGACCGAATAATTCAACAGGCTTCGATATGTTGCCACAAGAAAAGCCGCCTGTGAGGGTTGAAGAAAAACGAAGACGCGATTTTATAAAATGTTTAGTGACCTTGCATGCAGAGACTCTTCACAGCGAAAACAGCTAATAACAAAGCTTCTTTATACATGATGCTTGGTTTTGTTTGTAAGGTTTAACCTCCCAAAGAAACTCTGGCTACTAGAGTTGCTGTACTGGAGGTTTTCTGAAATCCGACAACCTATAGCCTTAAAGTGGACCAACATCGCACAATACACGGGAACATTAGTCCACGCCAGCATGTAGAAGCGGTAGCTTCGTCCGTGATTCGGTATTCTTGAATGGGCTCAGTGGTAGAGTGCCCTCACTACTCACAGACTGGGGCTGGTTGTAGATGATATAGAAAGTGGCATCAAAGTTGCAAAATTACGCACGGCTTTGCAAGGCATTCGCGCGTAATAACGCCGCCTTACCCTACAGCGGTAACATGTAAAGGGTGCTCACAGGTGTCTTGGCGAAGAAACTTTGCAAATTAACAAAGTCTAAAATTAATAAATCAGGGAGCAGCAGTTTAATGCTGTTTAAACAAGTTTGCGTGAATGGAACACTGGAAGAAAACTAAGGTAGTTACAAACGATTACTGTTCTGTGTTTATCAGGTACATTTCCAGGTTGTAATTGAGTGCTGTAAACAGTTGCATCTGAAATGGAGCAATACAATGTTTTTTTGTTTTTTTTTTTTTCATTTTCTGTGCCATGTACAAGACAGCATCAAAGACTGTACAAAATTTAACTGTGTAGCACATTGCACGAAAGAATGTTTGTAACACCGGGGTTGTAACTCAGTGAATATAATCGTCTAGCAGATGATTTTCAATGTACAAAAATTTCTAAAGAATACAAGATAGCCAGAGTCATCTCCTAATCCAACACATCATCCTAGCCATGCTCCCGAATTTATTTCGAGCATCAAGAAAACAAACCCATCCTTGTAAACAAGAATTTAGAGCAATCAGAACAAGAGCGCGTGAATTAAATCTGCATCTTTTTGTATAGACAAGTCAGCAACAAAACATATGTATTAGTTCAAGTGACAGATAGAGATGAACATACTGAAAACCTGTCATTTTCTTCGAAAATCCCTAGCCCTGCATACACAAAAAGCATGATTATTAATACCAAGGTTGGAGAGCGATACAAAAGACCCAGAGCAGTGATGTGAACAGACAACGACACTTGAAATAACGATTGCCGAAATTTGCCAAGGCATTCGCCGCCTGACCAAAGCTCTTACCTTAACGCATCTCCTAGATTGCATGCGCAATATCATATGAAAGTATAAATGAAACAGTCCACCTATTTGCTGTACCATGACCAAACCTTTTCCCACAAGACCAAAAAAAGCACTGAACTGACAATAGACAGCAGCGACAGGAATACATATCGTCAAGCACGATGAAGCGCGGGTGTGAGAATACATAGTTGCCAGTGCAGCATCGTCCTTGTCTATGCGTGTGTCTCTTTTTAGCTGAATTGTTCATTATATGTGCAGACCAACTACCTCAGCATTCCACTGTAATATATTTCCTGCTGTTAATGTCAAAAGTGCTGCCTCTTAAAAAACTGCCCTTTCAAGTGAAAATTGAATGGGACATTAAATATAACTCTTGCCGCGACCCGATTTGAGAAATCAGCTAAATGACTGCCATGTCAGCCAGGTATCCACAGTATTTTAGGCACTAATATATTTTATTTCGAATCAACTTTCGAAGTGTATCACAAGCATAATCGTACTCGCTGATATTTGTTCTCTGCATAAAATAAATATTTTAGGAAATATCTTTCCCCGGGTAATACAGTGATGTTTTTGAACGATTGAACATATTTACCAGCTGCCATTCCGAGATGAGATTGCTGAACATGAAGCATGCAAATATGAATATATTTTAGCCGAGTATTATTAACGCCTGAATTGATCAAGAACTGGAAGAACACTGTTTTCAACGAATCTCCGAGGTGGATTATTTTTGAAACTCACTCAGTTATGTCGGTGCACGTGAAAGATCCTAGGTTATGCAAATTATACCATGGCCCTTTACGGTTCCTTCTTCAAAACGTACCCGCAGACCTACCCAAAAGACGCCTACTCAATGCGCACATAAAAACGATACACTATTTCACTAGGCAAAAAAAACCTCGAGCACAACGTTTCAGACATAAAGTACTAATAGACGATAGAGCAGATACAGGCTTCAGGCGATCATGAGATGAGGCGAGGAAAGATTTCCCTTAGAAAAGAAATTGTCGCACAGTGGAGGAGCCGGGGTTCGAACCCGGGACTTCTCGCATGCAAAGCGAGCGCTCTACCTCTGAGCTACACCCCCGCTGCGGAAGCCCACTTTTCACCAAATTATCTGCGTAATAGTATCTAAACATTGCCTAAATAATGGTACATAAGGGACTGTCATGAAATACAACTTTACCGAATTTTACGTATATCCGCTGAAAAGCCATTTTCATCGCAGGAAATAAAATTGGCCAAACCTCCTTGATGCAGAGTACGAAACGACACAAACGTTTGCATAAAAGGCACCATAAAGGGAAGCATTTTCAGCACACAACAGGATCGCCTCATTGTACGCAAGATCCGGTGACTGTCTTCTGGAGTTCCTCAAACTGTGTGGATGCCTCCCACTTTCAACCGGTCATTCTCGACGGGTGAACCGTATCCTAAACTCGGAGTTTTGGAGCCAGGTCAGGTACTACAAGGATCGACTACGTCTGGCGTGAGACTTGAATATGCCGCATAACTACCAAGCACGCAGGTACAGGGAATGGTACGACATTGCGCAACGAACCACTGAGTTCATCTGGGCATCCTTCTGCCACCGATTGCCAGTAAAAAGGAGACGAGCACCTGTACTTGAAGAAAAAGTCCTCGTTTTGGGGAACCTGTGCCTTCAAGACCGACACCTTAAGACCATAAAAAAAAGGCTCGTGTTGTGTCCTTCTACTCTTGGTCCTCGTTTTTCGCGCTACCTTCAAAATGAGTCAGATTCAACTCGTCCAACATTCAACCTTACTACAATAAAGGGGAGGTCGGAACCAGACCTCTCTTTGCCCTTATATCCATGAGGTGGCTCACAATTTGAAAAACGTCGCTACCAAACATGGTGTCAGGAAGGTCTTCACCGCTCCCCCCCTCTCCCCAAATTGGCCAGCATGTACGGAAGAGTCAGGGGCGATGTCAATAGAAATCAAGGCTGCACAAGAATCATGTCAAATCCTATGTCAAATGTGCCACCGGAGTTATTTACCAAATCCAGTATAACCTGTGGCAAGGTATACATGGGCCAAACTAACCGATGTGTGAATGAGAGGGCTGCAGAGCATAAGCATTCTCTGAAAAACCGTCCGAACTCCCATCACCTGCCCATTGCCAATCGTGCGATTTCAAGTCAAAGTGTGAACCGAAGTTCGCTGAAATTACGATCGTAGGGAGTTGCTTGAAGCCTCTTGAATAAAAAGGCTAGGTTCGGAATGCATCATGGACTCATCTGTATCACGATTTTAAAGTGAAAGTCGTCTTTTGAATTTTGTTGAGAGATTGAAGGCCTAAACTGGTATACATATGTTGCCGACGGTGTCGGAGCATTTGGTTTTTGAGGAAGTAGTTTCGATGTTGCGTTGTTTCGAAAAAGAAGGTGCAGCCAGCTCCGGTGGTGTGTGTCTATTTGTAAGCGCTGTGAGTCTTTCATTTTATGGGCAATGCACGACCTAGCCCTGCATTTACTTTTACTAGGTTGGGGGGGAAGGAAGGCGCCTAAAACTTTTGATTGGATGACACAGAATTGTGGTCATCTGCATCTAACCAGATCAAGATCATGGTTTCATTTTTTGTTGAATATGTTTTACCGACGCACTTATTGTGCCGGGAATTCACGCCTAGACGGCGGCCGCGTGAACATTGAACCCCGCATGGAGCGTCCCGGGAGTGCTTCTTGGAACATATTAGTAGACAACACCCAGCCTCCAATGTACCTCAGATGGGGGGGGGGGGGGGGGTCAACCCGATCTGGCGGGAATCTAAACCCGCTGAGAGGCAACCAGTGAGGAGAAAGAAGTTACGGGGCCCAACCATTGAGGAGACGGAATTACGCAATCTGGCGACCTGCACGTTGAGTGGGCAGAGGTGGTTTCAGCTGCCTAGTTTTGCTCAATGATTGACAACCAACGGTCGGTATGGGTTCAGCCGGGGCAGGCTAAGGGAACTCCCTACCCGGTGCCAAGGCAACGGCGGCGTAGCTGCGGTATACGCAAGAAAACGCAGCTAGCTGACTTCTGATGTTGGGCTCTCATTCTCTATCCAGGTTGGTCGCCAGGCCGATGGAAAGTCCTGCCTGCTGCCGAGGGAAAAGCGGCGTACCTGCGGAGTACGGTTAGGAAACGCAGTTAGCTAACTTTGGATACTGAACAAAAACCAACACACGGGGTGGTTTGCAGGCCGAGGGAAAGCCCTGCCCGCTGCCTAGGGAACGGTGGCGTAGCTGCGGAGTATGGTAAGGAAACGCAGCTAGCTGACTCTGTGTGTTGGATTGAAAATTCCCCTCGTGCCTAAATGCATTATCCAGCCGCAAACGCGTTGGTTTCCGCTGCCGAAATAAACGGGGTCTCGACGGAAGCCTGGGGAGAACCTAGATCAGGTTCTGGGGAACTCACCTTTGGCTTGAAAGAGTGGAAAGGATGTCGAGAGTAGCTAAAAGCTACTAATACCAGAACTTGGGAAAAGACTGGTGGAAAACAGGTGGAAGCGCCTAGTACGGAAAGGAATAAAGGCTGAGTACACACCCCGAAAGAATGGTCGGGAGGGAGTAGAGGCACTGAACAATGTTAAAGCACTTAGTAATGCCCTGAAACCGACTGGCACATTTATGGGTAGGAACGGAGGGAAAGCCGACCTCGGAAACAGTTGGTAGCCGGTGAACAATTGGCCAAGTGCTCACGCGGGAAGTATCCTCTGTAAGATGCAAGGCCCTCCAGCCCGAGGCAGACATAAGTATGATGCAATGGATGGGATTAATGCGTTACCGTCGCCTCCAGGGACACAGACGAAATGTACTTTCCAACATGCACTGCCGAGCGAAAACCGGGGAAGAGTATCCATCAGGGTGCGCCAGATTAAAGTCAGGCCACTTGCCAAGTGCCTTGAAGTAGGTATGAACGTTACGAAATTACCTCTCAGTACTTCAATTAAAGTCGGGTTCGGGGAACCAGCGTCGTGGGGTGGGCAACCTCAAAAGCGGCTTCTAGTAGGGAACCTTTTTCAGGCGCCGGAGACCCGGCAAACGCATTGCGGCGGTGGAATGTTCCAAGCGCCGCATATTCGGCTAGAAGCGAGTACTCGCCCTCTACGCAGCCCCATATGGGAGCTCGATCCGAATTGTCTGCCAGTCATAATCCTACGCTGCCCACATTTCCCTCCAAACTTTCATAACCTCATCCTAATCCCAACTTCCCTTTACCCTACAACCCAGCCCTTCCGCTACTTCTTAGGGGAGATACATGGGGTCTTCCCGGGTCCGCTTCCTCGGCTGTGGGTTGCCTTAGTAGCTTACCACCTTCCATTTATAACTCAATCAAAAATATTTGTCCGTTTGGACCTCTTCATTTATGTCTTCAATTGCGGAACTTTCTCTACCTGTTATAAATATGTGGCACGGGAAGAGCATGTCTCATCATCATTATCATCATCATCAGCCTAATTATACCTACTGCAGGGCGAAGGCCTCTCCCATATTTCTCCACTTAACCCGGTTCTGTGCTAGCTGCATCCACTTGAGCCCTGCGAACTTCTTAATCTCATCCGCCCACCTAACTTTCTGCCGCCCCCTGCTACGCTTTCCTTCCCTTGGAATCCAGTTTGTTACCCTCAGCAGCCATCGGTTATCCTCTCTTCGCACTGCATGTCCTGCCCATGTCCATTTCTTCCTAATTTCTACTAGAATGTCGGTAACTTGAGTTATTTCTCTGACCCACTCTGCACGTTTTCTATCTCTTAATGTTACCCCTACCATTTTTCGTTCCATAGCCCTCTGGGTTGTCCTCAACTTACGCAGAACTCTCTTGGTTAGCCTCCACGTTTCAGCCCCATAGGTGAGTACAGGCAAGATGCAACTGTTGTATACTTTCCTCTTGAGCGATACCGTAAGCTGCTAGTCATAATCGGCGAGTGTTTTCCAAAGGCGCTCCATCCCAATCTTATTCTTGTTATTTCCTTTTCGTGGTCCGGATCAGCGGTTACTACCTGTCCTAAGTAGACATATTCTCCTACTACTTCCAGTATTTCGCTACCTAATGTAAACTGCTGTTCCTTCCCGGGGCTGTTGAACATTGCCTTAGTCTTCTGCATATTGATTTTCAAGCCTACCTTTCTACTTTTATGGGAATTTTGTTACTTTCGTTATGCAGAACTTTGGTTGTTGTGCAGCCACTATAGATATCTTCCAGCACTTTCACGTACGGCTCGTCTACCCTCTGATTTCTATATGCCTGCATCACCGCCGAGGCTTCTTCTGAGTCAAATACTTTTTCGTAATCAATGAATGCTATGTATAAGGGCTGGTTATATTCCGAGCATTTTCTATCAACTGGTTGATGTTTTGATGTTATGGATATGATCCATAGTAGAGTGCCGTTTCCGAAAACCTGCTTGATCCTTTGCTTGATAGCAGTCTAAGGTTGTCCTGATTCTATTAGCGATTACCTTAGTAAATAGCTTATACGTAACCGACAGAAGCTGATTCATCTGTAACTTTTAAGGTCCTTAGCGCCCCCTTTCTTATCAATGAGGAAAATGTTTGCATTCTTCTATGGTTCCGGTACCGTCGATGACACCAGGCACCGCGTATACTGGGTGGCCAGCTTTTCTAACACGATATCCCCCCGCCCTTCAGAAAATCTCTAGTTATCTGAGCCTCTCCAGCTGATTTCCCCCTTTTCATAGTTTCTAATGCTTTCTTGACCTCGTTCTTTGTAACTGGTGGAATGTCTGACTGTTTTTCCCTACCGCCAATCTCCTTACGGTCCTGACTACTTTGGCTACTGTAGAGATCTGTATAGAACTCCTCGGCTACTTTGACTATTTTGTTCATATTTGTGATGACGTTGCCCGCCTTGTTCGTTAGCGTACACATTTGGTTTTTCAGTTCAGTTCAGTCGTTCAGTCGTTTCCGCCTCTTCATGACCCTATGGACCATATCATGCCACGCTTTCCGGTCTCTCACTATCTTCCTAAAATCAGATAATTTCATCTGCAGCGCCTCGAGGATGCCATCTAACCATCGCGTTCGCTGCCTACCCCTTCTCAGGTGACCCTCAACCTTTCCCAACATCATATCTTTCTCTAGCGACTCCTCTCTTCTGATCAGATGACCAAAGTAGCTGAGTTTTAACTTTAGAATTTAACCCTCCAATGAGCAGTCAGGGTTTATGGTCGACACTATCGACTGATTTGATCTTCTGGCCGTCCAAGGAACTCTCAAGAGCCTCCGTCTGCACCATAATTCAAGTTCGTCAATTCTTCGGGGGTCAGCCTTCTTCACAGTCCAACTCTCGCATCCATACATCACAACTGGAAAGACCATAGCACGAGTTATATGGATCTTGGTTTGCAGTGTAATGTCTCTGCTCTTTACTAGGCGGTAAAGGCTAGCCATGGCTCTCTTTCCCAGAAGCAGGCGTCTCCTAATTTCCTAGCTGCAGTCTAATTCCGGGGTAATCTTGGAGCCCAAGATGCCCAATTTCTTCTTTACCGCTTGTAGGCTTCCCCCGTTCTTTACAGCATGCTAAATTGTTTTAGTGGTATACTTTCTTATATCGGCTACCTTGCGCTTATTGACTTGCTTTGATATCTAGGCCAATTCTATCTAGTCTCTTGGATTGGAAGCTTTCATACTCTGGCGCTTCTTAATCAAATCTTTCGTCTCCTTAGACAGCTTACTGGTATCCTCTCTAATTATCTTACCGCCTACTCTACAGCGCACTCAGTAATGAAATTTCTGAAATTATTGTTCATTGCTTCTATGGCAATGGCGCCATCCTCAGTTAGAGCTGAATATCTATTCTTTAGCGAGATCCTGAACTATTCTGCCTTCCCCTCACCGCTAATTCGTTGATGGGTTTCTTTCTTAATAATCTATGGCGTTCCTTTTTCAGATATAGGCTAATTCGGGGCCTCACCATCCTGTGGTCACTGCATCGCACGTTTCCGATTACCTCTACATCTTGCATAATGGCGGGAGTATAACACAGTATGAAGTCAATTTCATTTTTAGTTTCCCGTTAGGACTTTTCCATGTCTATTTCCGGTTCTTCAGTTTGCTGAAGAAGGTATTCATGATTCTTAACTTATTGCGCTCTGCACACTCAACTAGTAGCTCTCTCCTGCTAGTCCTGGAACCAATGCCATGTCACCTACTGCCTGGTCTCCTACCTGCTTTTTCCCTACCTTGGCATAGCAGTCGCTCATTAGTACAGTATACTGCGTCTTTACTTTTCGCATTGCCGATTCTACATCCTCGTAGAAGCTTTCAACTGCCTGGTCATCATAATTACATGTAGGTGCATAGGCCTGTACAACCTTCAGTTTATACCGCTTATTAAGCCTGATTACGATGCCTGCCACCCTTTCATTATCATTATAGAATTCATCTATATTACCCGCTACATACTTATTGACAAGGAAACCTACGCCTAGTACTCGCCTCTACGGTAAACCTCGATAACACATTACAAGCCCTTCCTTCAGTACAATATATGCCTCATTCGGCCGCCTAACCTCACTAAGCCCTATGACATCCTATTTCATACCCTCTAGTTCCACTAACAGCACTGCCAAACTAGCTTCACTAGCTAGGGTTCTAGCATTAAACGTTGCGAGAGTCAGTTTCCAATGGCGGACTGTCCAGCGGAGCCAGGAATTCTTAGCACCCCCTTCTGCGTCACAGGTCTGAGGTCTTAGATATCGGCAAATCTCTTCTATGGCTGCGGAGTTATTACTTGATGGTGACTTCGTTGAAGGGAAATGTGACGTGTATAAATTTTTGTATGCGGATGCTCTAATTCACTTTTCAGCTAGGGATGAAACAAGTGACTCCATTTAGGATCCTTACACCTGAGTGCCGCCAAGGGAATCTAAACGCTTCGAAGTATTCCATCGTATGCAAGCAGTTGTAAAAAAAAAAGAGGGCTCATATTTACCTTCTTTAGAAGATCTGAATGAGCTAGAGGACCCGGTCCTTCCTGCATAGGCAAGGTTCGTGCATGCCACTCTACAAGGGAAGAAAACCAATGTGTGAATTTAGGAAAACAAGATTTTCTAGGTACTTCTATAATTTCTAAAATTATTTCTATACTCGCAAATATATCAGAAAAAGGTTTTTATTCCCCCACCACCAAGAAATTTGTTTTGACAATTTAAGATCCGGGATGAAACAGCGCTTTATTAGGATGGAAGCTTGGGCGAGTTTGTGACGGGTTTCTTGCTACATAGCGCTAAACAGACAGCTCGCTGTGTCTCGCTGTGTCCCTCTCTCTTTAGCGCTATGTGGCAAGAAAGTGCTTCATTCTTCCCAGTCAGTAGAGCACCCGCAACATATATCAAAATATACGTCTCTAGAGATGCTATGAGAAATATCTGAAGATAAAAATCTGAGAAATCATGCAACACTGACAAGTTTTCGCGAGCAATGTCCGGAACTCTGTGCTTGGCATACTTGTTTTGTGAAGAAATCTCTTTCTCTCTATACCAACACAGAGCAAACAGCATGCCACTTTTCACCAATGCTTATTAAAGTTAAATGGGCATGTCTGTCAGTTGTTATCTAAAGCTGATGAATATTACTCCCTCAAATAGTGCATATGCATTTGCCTTCTATAGGCCATACGAAATTTCCTCCTTTGCTGGCTCTCTTTGAGCGCTACTTTTGGTAATGGGGGGCAGAATGCAATTCCATTTTAAAACCACACATTTTCTGGCTCCTACCCTTGTGGCCGGTTTCACAAAAACTCCATCAGCTTCCCCTGTCACCCTTTACACAATCCTTTTTCTCCACCAATGTTTTCTTCAATATGCCCTATCCTTTTTCTTCCTAGTTTAGTTTTATCTGGCTATAACCACATTACTAACGAAGAATTCTCGGTTTCTTCGTTACATCCCCTAGCCAGCTCGAACCGCATCTCTTTCGCCTTCGCTCCTTAAGGTCTGTAAACCCTCTTTTTCGTCTTTCCCTTCCAACATGGAGCAACCAGCCTTACACTACCGTCTTCTTGGGTACTATTCTTCAGTGCATCTGACTTCACCGCTGGCGTTAGGAGCCCAAAGTTACAAGCATTCCTATATAGAGCTTGGTGTTTGGTAGATATCAAAAACGGACAGTGCTTTGTTGGCGACTTTTGTACATCATAAATCAGCGTCTCTGGCTGGTTTGCGTAGCTGCCATGTTTGTTAGATATTCTGAGGTGGGAAGGGAACTCAACGACACATTTCGATTTCGAGCGATACATTCTAATTGCAGGCTATACATTGACCTCCTACGGCCTTGCTGAAGCCGGAATTGCGGTTCTTCCTGCTGGCCGTCGCCATGTCTTACCTTAGGACAGAATAAATTTAAAACTTGCATGCCATCGTTTAATCTCACAATAAAAAGGGAAGACAGGGAAAGGGAAGCACAGAACCGGGTTTTTTGCAGGAAATTGGGAGTTACTTTCGCCCTGCAGTCAGTATAGTCAGGCTGATAATGATAAAAAATGTAAGATCCCACAATATGCCCTATTCAGTGCATGAATGCTTCCAAAACAATGTCTGTAAGCATTTTTAGCAGAATTATGTTCAATCCATACAAACGTTAGTTCCATAGAGTTTCAAGTTTAGAAGTGACGTGGTGAAATCAGAAGTTTTAGGAACCTGCGCATTAAACAGCATTTGCGTCAGGATAATGTTCCAGCAAGGCTGCGCAAGGGCAATAAACGAAAGTATGGACTAAGGGTCTGCGATTCAAATGTTTCGTACTTAGTTAAAAACGATGAGACAAATGCTTAGTTTAATCAAATTAAGCTCATGAGATGTCATTGCTCAAAGTTAGTGCACAGCATTGCCACCAAAATCATTATTCCAGCTTCCTTATAGGATTCTGGAAATTCTTTTAGGCCGATATTTTGTCTCAAGTACATTACAAAATACGTACATTCTTAAAAACCCAGATTTCAATCTAACTGCATTCTCTTTGCATGAGCGACTGCTCTGATATTTGAATTATTCTGTCTCAAGAAATGATATCAAGTTATTAGTCCCGACTTCATTATTTTATGGCTAGCGTCTAACACATTATGTAAATACATGGGCCTCCATGTGTGCTACTAACATGCCACTTACTTAGGCGAAGAGCTATGCAATGTATGACTATTATGTTTGATTTTATTAGGAGAGTAATAGACAAAACGTCATATTGTTGCGAGTATTTCTTGCCCAAAAGTAGAGTTACACGCGTCATAATGTTTCTGTAATTCCGCGAGATATCAAAAGCTATAACAAAAAAAGCACATACATGCTTCAAAAATCACATAATTCAGTACATCTACATTCTGTTTCGAAACGCTACCTCCTCTAACATTTGAATTCTGACGTCTCAAGGAATGATGTCAAGTTATTATTTCCAACGTCATAATTTCATGGATGGCGCCTCAAGCATTATGGTAACACATGGGCCTATATATATGCTGCAACCTTGCAACTAATGTCGGCGCAAAGCTATGCAATCTACGACTATTCTGTTTGAATTTATTAGGAGACTAATACAAATAACATCTGATTGTTGCCAGTATTTAGGAATTAATAGTATAGTTACACAAAGTGTAATGGTTCAGTAATTCCGCGAAATGTGAAAAGGAATAGGGTGAAAAAGCAGAACAACGAGATACAATAATTCTCTCACAATAGCGACCACTGTAGCTCGCCCTTTGTAGCGGACATTCTTGTATATACGTATACATAAATACGTACACACGTATATACGTATATTTGTCTATAAGGCTGACATGTGAAGGCTTACGAAAAGGGTTCTACTTAAATTGAGGACAGCACAAAGGGCTATGGAAAGAAAAATAGTAGATGTAAAGTTATGAGATAGGAAGCACGCAGAAAACAGCTCGAGTTGGCATTCTAGTGGAAATCAATAAGTGTGCATGGGCAGGGCGTTTAGTGCGCAGAAAGTGTAACCGATGTACCCTTAAGGTGACAAAGGCGATTCCAAGGGAACTGAACCGTAGCAGGGGGCGGCAGAAAGTTAGGATGGCGGAAGAGGTTAACAAGTTCACAGTTGTGTAATGGCCGCACAGGATCTGGTTAACTGGAGGAACCAAGTAGCACGCCGTAAATGGGCTTCCACATCCCCGTATTGGGAAACACCGGCATCAATAATGGGCCAATAGTGGTATTTCTTTGAGACGCTACCTGTTCTAAGATTTGGTCTAATCTACTAAACTTGCTTTCCTATAATGGCCAACAATGGAACACTAGCTTATTTATTGGCCAACAGCCTCACTCAATGGCTACCAAAATCTACCACCCAAAATACCCACTGGCTGGTATACAACGGACATCCAAACACTTTTCACACGCTATCCAATAATTGCAACCAAGCTTACTGATTAACTTTAGGAACTTCTTTCCAGCTGGTCTCATCAGCTGCCAAACACAGCCCACCCGAGCTTGTCCACTGGATCTGCATGACTGGTATCCAGCCAATCCCGTTATTATTGAATGTTTTTAATAGCTATTTCGTGCTTTGATGGATGCTATGGTGCAGAGTCAACTGAGGCTAATGCGCCCAACAGAAAATTGAGTTCCCTTTTCAGGAGGTAATTTACACGCAACTAATTATATGCATGCTGAAAGTATACACGCTCACAACAAAGCCAGAATGATTCGTTGCATGAATATTTATTAGGTACGCATATGGCACACAGCAAACATTATCTAGGCAGGACTCTTTCAGACTTCCAGGACTTCACCTGCGGCTGGGCTCATTGATAACGTGTCAGCAAATCATAAGCTGGAGGAACGCGCCGGATTAATGGCAGCTTCAGGTGTCTGCCAATCCAGCATCTCTATCATGCGCCTTTTACTCTCGGGAGGCGCTGCTCTCGGTTATACGGACAGCAGCTTCAAGCAGCCCTTGTCCATGTATGCTTGCGCAGCTTACTTATTACCATCTTTCCTTTCGCAGAGAATATCTACATGTAAAACCAAGAATAAGAAATCACACTGCAGGGTTATGTATTTTCTTTTCAGTACAACTTGGGCAAGTTTGTTGAACCGGAATATGTGCCAGCGCTAAAGGAATTTATGTGTCCGTTTGAGTGTGCTGAAAATGGAATTCATGGAGAGTATATTTTCTGTTTGGCGCAATGGAGTTGAAGTAAAAGCTTGTCTGATTCCTAGTGCGCATACGCAGCAGATAGGCGTATTCTGTCAATCATACCAGGGGCTATTGGCTGACAAAATGAATAATTTCTTGTTAAAACGCCGCACTGTATGCAAAGAATGAATGTCTTACCACTCGGATAGCACAGCCTTGCATGCAGCGTGAATCGAAAATGTCCAAAAGCAAATCGGCAAGCAAGGGTCCATCTTGTCATCCTGGGTTTTTACTCCTGCAAGGAAGTGTAGCATCATGGCACGCAACTAAAGCGACAAATTCTCCTGAAACACCGCTCCGTTAGGCGCATATACCTTAACATAAACGACCAGTGGCACTCACAGAGAGGTGCAGACTGTTCTCAGATCCGCGAGGGAGTATGAGGAAGGTCTGTGGTTCGACCATCTATTCTCTAAGTGAAAGCGGAGCTGTTGCAGGTAACCCGTGAAGCGCACACCATCACTATTAGATAGAAGAACAAAGAGAAGCGAAGAGAGCCAGTCGCCCGAGCACGGTAGGGGTGTCTGCATGAATTCATATGGGACTCGCAGTTGGAATTCCACCCGCGTTCACAATACAGCTTAAGGCGTGGGAATGAAGCACACGAACACTATCGCAGAGAGGGCTGGCTCCGCTCAGTCACAAATAGCCACCCGCTTAACACTCCCAGAACGTATAAGTACTTTCTAGACTGAGATGTGTTCAATCTGGGCAAACTAGGTTTCAATAATAATCGATTTAGAGACAATTTCCCGAACACTGCATAGAAAAACACCTTTCAGCGAGTGATGTTTAACAATCTTTATGAAGATATTCGAAGGTAGCTCCATGAGTTGTGCACCCGCTTACACAGTTTTCAGACAAAATATAAATTAAGCGTAGAGCAGCAGGAACACACCATAATAATTTTATGACAAATGTTTCGGTGGTCATCTGAGCACGTACTCATTACACCTTTTTTTTTCTAACAAAAAATTTCATTTTCACGTATTACCAGACCCCAATAGTGGAGTTTCTATGCTGCAATGAGATCTTTCCTCTTATGAAATCTTTTTACCTGAAATGTCAAGTCCGAAGTAGTTAAACGTGCAGCTGGCAGAACATTTACACAACGTATAATAAAACATTTAGTATTTTACAGTGCTAATGAAATAAATACACTTCTTTTCAGGACATCTGCGACAGCAAAAGCTAGATTTCTTTTCCTGTAAGGCGTAGGTAGAGAACGTATAGAAAATGTTGCTTATATTTTTTCTGTGGGCAGAATAGTTATGACTATGAGCTATGCCGCAGCAACAGATTGAAGGATTTCTTCATCGTTTGTTCCTTGCTGAAGAACACAATGCAGTGCGCGTCGGCATATAAAAATCTGTGCAAGTTTAATTTTGGTGGATTTTACAATACAAAATGATTCTGCAACCAGCCCACCTTCTGTACAAAGACCAGCTATTTTCAGGCACAGTAGAGTCGGCGCTGACTCCAAATGATGGAGGCAGCTATGGCGCGCATAATAAAATGGTGCCGCATTTTCATTCCACCTTAATTTCGCAGCACGTGATCAAATTTATTTGCTCTTAACCACGCAAATCAAGTACTGCATAAGTAAAGTATTTACGTGTGTTTTTGCAGGAATGCATACAAATGACTTTACACGGTGCCGGATTTAGGCATTCTGCGCTACCAACAGACTACTTATGCGCGGTCTTGTAGGTGCCATGTCATTACACTGCCCCATTACAGATTGCAGAATTATATGCTTGCAAAATGCGCCGTATTTTGGTTCTCTACGTTGACAGGGAACTAGCGTTGTCAATCTAAAAAAAAAAAATTCTGCGCCTTTTTTGTTGCGAATTTGTTAGAACGGCGATGAGGTATTCCCAACTTTTACGTATGTTCGATCTCAGGCATTATGTGGAAGGCGTATCGAAGATATGGTAGGGTCTGTAATGGCTGCGCGTTCCATCTTATAGTAATTCTTACACAGTTGCGAAAAGCGAAACTGTCAAGCGCTTCTGAGCGCTTCATAGACGGTGTAAACCATGTGTCCAACTCGATGGCAATGGCAGTGGGATTGCACGAAGCATGCCCTGCATGCATACGTAGTGCCACCCAATCATGTAATTGGGGGTCGTCTTAATTTTTTGCACCAGAAGGTCGAGAATGTCTCATGGGACAAGTTTCACAAGAAAATCAAGCCATACCTCGGCAGGGGTTCAGCCATGGGGGAGCACCCTACCAACACCACCCTTACCACCTGAACCATTTTTCTTGAATAAATGTACTTTACTTAAAAAGTGAAAAACTTAAGACCCAAACGGAAACCATCCGCACGCCGGTTGGGGCTGTGAAGAATCGCTCTGTATACTTGCGCGCTTGCCGCGAAGTCCCAGCACCCCATCGGTTCTGCGTACCTGAGGGAAAGCAGAGGAATTTTCTCTATTGGTGCTAAGTTGCAATCAGTCAATCAACTGCTATAATTATAATGGTGATGACGTATAAATATGCTGAAAGTTCACCGCGAAGGGCATAATAGTATTGATCGATATGTGTTAGAAATATATCATAATAAGCCGTTTGAGAATTCACTAATATCCACAGGTCAGTATGCTCAACACATGTCATGATAAGCGCAGCGGTTTCCAGCCATCGTAACTCATCGAACATTATCTACCACTAAACTAAGTCATATATTATTGAAAGCCCCCGAACAAGCGCGACACTATCGATCAATGTATCGGAAATATATTCAATCTTGATGAGCCATCCATTTTAACAGCACTCTAACAGTAGATACCATAATGCGTGCAATGTTGGCAAGCCGTCACAGCTGCCCATACAAGATTGGATATTAACCCACAATTGAGACAATATTGAGGAGCCCTCTCCAGTAGTACTAAAATATTTACCGTCATATGACAGTAAGTATTCATCGGTCATCAATGATGGCAGCACAATGTTGACCAGCTAGCACATGCGGTCTACCTGATATTGGAAATTGATTGGCCACGCCTGGTCCCACAGTGGCCCGGCATTACCAATGCCATCAATCTTGGACCAGGGAATTATATGTTCCCCCCATGTTGGCTTTTAGGTGGCTAACAGCGGACAGTAATGACCTTGAATATAGAATTGTTTGCCAACGTTGTATACACATAGACATATGATGGTCAATATTACCCTCCCAATGTCTTGCCCATAATTCGCGAATCATGTCATAAGTTGGTAAATATTTTCCTGCAAGGATATATGGCTTGTCGACATTGAATATATCTTGGCATTCATTGCTCAATATCTTGTCGCATTTCTTGTGGCATCCCAACATTTTACACATGTTCAGTTCCAGTATCCGATATTGCCCAACGATCGGTGGTCACAGGCCAACATTGTACCTATCATGGTATGCATTAATAAATATTGTCCTGCCAGTATTGATAGCTTGTTAACTTTAGAAATATCTTGGCAGACATTGGTCAATACCCCCTACCAATCATGGCGGCTTCCTAACATTTTGTATCTCTGCAGAATAAATGGTCCATGATGGCATACAATGGTAAATATTGTCCTGCGAGTATAGCTGGCTTTTCGACATTGAATACAGCTTGGCATATATTGGTTATTTTATCCCACCTTTCTTAGTAGCTTTCCAACACTGTATACTTATTTGTTCCAGGGCGCAATACTGCCCAAAGAGCCGTCGCGAGTGCCAGTTTTGCACCAATCATGTCATAATAAATCTTAGCATACATTACTCAATATCCCCCCGTCAGTCATCATGGCTTCTCAACATTGTGTATATCTGCAATGACAGTGGTCCATGTTGGCTGACAAAATGTAAGGACTCGCCAAAACACCGTACATCTTTACAAAGGTTAGCCACTATTCTCCTACCATCATTGATGGCCTGTTAACTCAGAATATTTACTGCCATATGATGGTCAATATTTTACTACGAGATGAGATGCCCAGGCAGCACACTGCCTCGGGCCAATGTTGTAAGTACGACGGCAAACAGTGGCCCTACACTGGGCCAGCCTTACCAGCGTGCTCCCAACGTAGGACATGCCAGTCAACACCATGTCCATCAATGGCGCCGTCTAGCCACTGCGCTACCAGTGTTGGCACTGCCAATATCAAATACTGGCTAGCTTGGGCCACGGTGTATAGTGCCTTCCCGATATCGGCACTGCCGTAATTACAGAATGCCTATATTGGACCGAGATGTCCGTTTCGACATGTCGACAAAAAGGCTTGTGCCAAAAATGTTTTTGATTCCAAAGAACGTGATAAACCAAACATAAAAGTGCCGTCATGAATTGAGAATCATTGCGAACAGATTTGTAAGTTCTTTTCCGCAATCAACTCTGAGAGCACAAAGGAACAGCGCGCGCGAAACGGCACGCGTCAAAGCGGCAGGCTAATTCTGCGCTGACAAAACATCGCAGGGCACTAACAGCGTGCCAACAAAACATAAGCATGCGGAAAAGCAGTATACAGGAAACAACAGCACAACCGTTAAACAGTGCCCGGAAAAACCCGCAGAGCAACAAAACTTTACCGGGCAGGAATAGCAAGACGAAACAATAGGAGAGCTCAGGACAGCGCTGCCCTGCGGAAACAGTGAAATATTTTTGTCATAATGCCGAGCAATCTATCACAACTCATACAATAAGTGTATTTAGAGTGAGATAAGATAGTTTTTGTATAATAATTAGATGAAAAAATCTATTATAAGAATGTGTCATCAAAACAAATTTGCAAAGTTGGGCATTGTTCAGAAAACTGCTCTGTTTGTTACGCAATCAAAGAAACGTATTTAATGTTAGATGTAATAGAAAGCTGAACGAGTTGATGTTCTTCATGTGGAAGCAGATGTGGAATAGTTAGCGCTTAGTCAAAAGTTAGTGAATGATTACGTTATCAACCACAGTACTGCGTCTACAAAGGAGCCCCTGGTAAAATATTGTATTCATTGACGATGAATGTATCAATGCACAAAGTCACATCTCGTTCAAAATCAAGCTTAATAATTCAAGCTAGATCAAGCATAATAATTTGAAATATTTTCTTTCTTGACCGTAATCAAAACGGCGTTGCCCCGGTCCTGTGTGTACGTTAGAGAAAGACCTATGCTAAAAGAGCCAACCAAGCGAAGATTGCATAACCAATGCTTCTTTTACACTTTAAACAACAGTTCAGTGTAATACGCTTCACTTTACTCTGCTGCCTCTATGCTCTGCTGCCGCCATATAGCCAGCCCTTATATATAGCTTTCATTGATTACGAAAAAAGCATTTGATTCAGTAGAAACCTCGATGATATGAAGGCATTGCGAAATCAGGGTGTAGACGAGCTATACCTGAAAATTCTGGAAGATATATATAGGGACTTTACACTACCATAGTTCTACATAAAGAAAGCAACAAAATTTTTATAAAGAAAGATTTTAGGCATGGAGATGCGCCTACCCAGTACTATTTACAGTTTGCTTAGAAGAAGTATTCAAAGACTTAAAATGGGAGCAGTTCAGGATAATGGTAACTGGAGAATTTCAGTAATACGCAGTTTGCTGATGACGCCTTGCCAAGTAACTCAGGAAATGAACTACATAACATGCTTGATGACTTAGACAGGAAAATTAGAAAGGTAGGCTCGAAAATAATATGCAGAAGACTAAGGTAATGTTAAACAGCCTCGGGAAGGAATAGCAGTTTACATTAGGTAGCGAAGCACTAGACGTAGTAGGCCAGTGTTTCTACTTAGGACAGGTAGTAACCGCAGATCCGGACCATGAAAGGGAAGTAACAAGGAGAATAAGATTGAAATAGACCGCATTTGGCAAGCACTCGCAGATAATGACTAGCAGCTTACCAGTATTGCGCAAGAGGAGTCTATACAACAGTAGCATTCTCCCTGTACTCACCATTGGGTTGAAACGTGGTATCTAATAAAGAAGGCTCTACTAAAGTTGAGGACAACGCAGAGGGCTATGGAACGCAAAATAGTAGGGGTAACATTAGAGATGGAAAACGTGCAGAGTGGGTCAGAGAAATAACTCAAGGTACTGACTTTCTAGTGGACATCGAGACGAATTATAGGGCATGGGAAGGACACGTAGTGCAAACAGAGGATAGCCGATTGTCGCTTAGGGTAACAAACTGGATTCCAATGTTTGCAGGGGGTAGCAGAAAGTTAGGTAGGCGGAGTTGGGTAAGATGTTCGCAGCCGTCAAGTGAATGCCATAACACAGGAACGGATTAATTGGAGGAATATGGGAGAGGCTTTAGCCCTACAGTGGGTAGTCAGACTGATGGTGAAGATGATGATGACGATGAAATGGTTCTTACCGTCAATAGGAAGGTGAAAAAATCACGCAATGCGATGGCAGGAATTTGTATCCTTTTGCCTGCTCCAAGAGGAAACGAATAAATGTCTGTTCAAGACGAGTTCGAACCTGTATTTTAAGGAATGTCGATTATGCGACCTGTTATATATAGAAGTTAAAGCTTTTGTAGATAAGATAAGACGTATTCACAGTATAGGTTAAAAAGAGAGGCTAAGAAGGATGGATGGATAGAGTATAGGAGTGTACTCTTTGAAACGGGGTGGTAGCAGTTGCTATCATGCTCATTTTTCTCCCTATATCTTAATTATTGTTTTAAATTGATTAACTATACCATCATTCTATATTATGAATTTTGTTTCTACATTAATAACATTATGTCACTCTTCTACTTTTAGGCCACCAATCTTCCAGTCGTTTTTGCTAGCTTCCACCGCAGGTTTATTCACCCTGCCACTGGTATCTCTCAACTCCAGAGCTTCAGGAAACATGACTGCGCCTGCATTGACTTCCGGAAGGTTACCATTACATTCGAGTATATTATGGTCAATTGTATCAGTGGAGTTACCACATACTGCACATGCGTCATCTTCATTCTGAAATTAGTTTTTGTAGCTGCGTGTTCTAGGGCACCCTGATCTAGCTTCAAAAAGTAGGGTACTGCCTCTTAAGTTATCAAAGAAAGCTTCTTTCCGGATCTGCCTTTTCCACTTTCGGTATCGTTCCCCACTCTGTTTCTTTTCCATCAAGTTGATCCAATTTTTGCTTTCTGTGTGTTTCACCTATTGTTTAACGCTCTTTATTTCTTCGTCCTTGTGACCAACATACTTATTGGTTAGTTTCGTAGTTCTTGTCTCATAGGTATTTAAATACTTTAGTTGCCCATCTGTTACTGCCCGATTTCCTCAGGCATTCCTCATATATTATTATACTCTGAGCTTCCCGATTGTGTCTAACCGGAAAAGGAGAGACACCATCAGCGCTGTCAGACGGCAGTGGTGTCATACATTTGGAGTCTGCTTTTGGTTTTCAGCATAGGTTGAGTGACTGGGTGGTTTATAAAAAACAGGGAATAAAAATTCAGGAAACTTAAGATTAACTTATAATTTTTAAATGATTACTGTAACGTCAGTATATATCCTAAACCCGTGCTATTAAGCCATACGCAACATGACGCATTGTCCAGGTTCCCCCCACACACTTGGTACCCACGGCGCTTTATGGCTATGCATTGCATGCATTTGGGCTATAGAGGACGTTGGTTCAAACCCCAGAGGCGAAAACTTTGTTTCACTGAATATATTTCATACCTTTGTTTTGAATGTGGTGTCCAAAATTTTCATACGTGGCAGTCTGATTGAGACGTCAGGACTCTGCCGGCCAATCAGAATTTTTTCGCGCGCAAGACGCTGGAGCCGATCATTGCTACTACTAAGACTGCAGCTGCATCTCGACGGAATGTGCTGTACACGCTTCGCTTAAAAAGTAGAGGGAGCCTAGTTAATATCCTCCCTCCGAGACGCGTGAACTCCACAGCTCTCATCGAACACTTGCCGTGACCAGGTCATCAAATCAAGTTTGCACCACAGAACAGTTTAGCAGTGGCGATGCATCAAATTTTTACACACTCTCGCCTCCCCCATTATTTTTCTAGTAAAATGTGTATGAAGATTGGGGCATGAGAAAGTTTTAAGGCGATGGCTTCTCAAATGACATATACCTTTAAATTCACGAAGCTGGTTAGGTAGGGGGCATGGTAATAGGTGTATAATAAACGGACTGTTTGAACCTTTTAGGCCCTTTTATATTTATTTCATGTAAATTAAAAGACAGCTATTGGCAAGCAAGCACAACAAGAGCAAATGTGCGTTAATGCAAAGAAGGCAATGTTAAGTGACGCTAGTGTTACTTTGGAAGGTGTGTTACCATGCCAGCTCGGTCATCATTATCAGGAATAATAAACAATAAAACGACGACAAGGAAGCAGGCAAAAACTCGGAGCGAAATTAGGAAATAAACACTTATTGGTAGAACGCCTAATTTGTTTTCTGCTTTATGATTATGATTGAGTAGTAAAATAAGTAACTGCAGACGGACGCAAGCTGAATTTATTAAAATAAATGGATCCTGTTCCGGCTCTCATTGTTGCAGTCTTTATTATACGAATTTATTAAAAGATTTATATTAGGCGCACACTGAGGAAACAAATTGGTGGTGCTAAAAATTTATTTCCATGTAACAGTGGGCCATGTCGTTATACAAGCGACAG
Source organism: Amblyomma maculatum (assembly GCA_023969395.1). Taxonomy (NCBI): domain Eukaryota; kingdom Metazoa; phylum Arthropoda; class Arachnida; order Ixodida; family Ixodidae; genus Amblyomma; species Amblyomma maculatum. Next base: position 399 of record JAJIZL010016401.1, on the reverse strand, counting down.
TAAATGGACATTATGATGATTGAACGAGCTCGCCAATATCCACAAAATCAAAAAGATATGTTAGTATATAGACTGGTGGATGTGTACGGAAAACGAAGTTTTGCTGATTATTTCAGAACATCTATTTGTCTTCAGCACAGAGGCAAACCTAGATACAATTGTTTCTCACATGCTTACATAAAGAAACAAAACCGCCTGTAACATGACATTTAGCATGGTTTTCGTCCTTTTTATAGGTAAAAACTTATGTACGGCGCGTGTTCCAGACATACCCTTATTTGACTAGAAAGTTCTTAATAAGTCGGTAAAATTTATGAGCGTAAAAGCTAGTATGTTACACGAGGTGTTTTTTGCCAGCTCTTTTTTAGGTGAATAGCTTTGACATTTTATGGAGGCCTA
>JAJIZL010016400.1:0-10493 GCA_023969395.1 Amblyomma maculatum | reverse complement strand
GAAAATCATTAGGCAAAGAAGTTGGAAACAGCTACACTGTGAAAGACTTGCGTGAAACATCGTGCACATTTGTACAAAGCGTTCATGTAAAACACGATTGATTTGCAGCATGCTAAATTGCTTAGCTTCTAGGACAACCACTCTGAGGAGAGTTTCACCTCTGTTTGGCAAACATCCCCTAGCACATATTCCCGAACCTTTTACTTTTCTTTTTTCGTTCCAGCAATCTCATGGAGCGAGCGATGGAGCACGATCGAATTGCTTGTCACTTGAATGCCTCACTTGAAGTGCTCGCAGTAGTGTAGCCCTTTCATCGATCGTCACATGGCAACGTGGCGCATTCCCGGCACACTCAGCAGCATCTGCTGACGCATTAATAAATGCGTAGAAGAAACAGATATACATCACAGGTGTACAGCCCACGCTTGCCTGCCACGCCGATTTATTGAACATCTCAGGTGAGACATGCAAACTGCAAATTTCGCTGATTACTGCGTTGAAGTCTGTCGTGAACAGTGTTCATTAGGTGTTTAGTTCGAGTATCGTGTGTCCAGTTTCTTGTGTATCGTTCTCCTTGATGGACTTTAAAAGTGTTATGAGAAAGTAAGTGTAAATGTTAAAAGTGGCTAATGCAGGGATAATTTCTTTTCGTATATTTTCTAAAATGTATCTGTGAGCAACCTTATTTGTTTTTTCCTATGCCCAGATTCGATTCCTGTGCCCTACTAGATATTTCGGCATTAGTTATTTCTTATAGAATGATTTCATTTTAAAGTTATTTCTTTGCTTCGTTTCTTTGCTTCAGTACCATTCGCAAATCGATGTCGGTATGGTATCTTAATCACTCAACCAGAAAGAAAAGCGTGTTTCTGTATGTACAAACCTCCCGCAATTCTTTAGGTTTTGTTCTACGCTCACCCACCAAATGATATACGGTAAGGGCGGCACCACCTACTGCTTTCGGAAATATTCAAGGTCAGCCTGTCGCAACTTTGATAGTGCTCACCTCCGCCAATTTGAGCTTTTGTTGTGAACGTTACCGAGGAAGTTCGGTGGAATGTCGCCGAATGTGCTTGACCGTGATTGAGAGCGATCAATCGGCCTTTTGCGTTTTCCTGTGCTGCCACCTCGTGCACAACGTCGCAACCAAACTGGCAGGATGCTGCACCGCACGCTGAGCCCCGCTGCGGAGCACGTTTTCTTGGCGCACATAATTTTCGTTCTGTCGACGATGGCGTGTCCTGGGCAGCACCTGATACCTGGCGGGTATCTAGGGATAACTGATGGCTGGGTGTCATGCCCGAGGAATGTAGAGAAGCCCACTGACGAACAAATTCAGCTGTACCTCCAGTTGTCAGGCATGCGATGCGATCGCCAGTTTAGCAAGGGCCGCCGCCTCAAAGATGAGGGCTACATACGAAACGTGATGTTTCGAAATATTCGTATCAATGAGATGTAAGGCAAGACAAAAACAAAGACCAATGAAACCATAACCAGGAGTTGGTTTCACGCTTATATTCCGGCCTTTTTTTGACTGAAATTTGAAGTAACCAGAACATCTGCATTAGTGATATGTGCTTAGCTCATTTTTTTTTTTCTGGCTTCAGCTGGGCCCACCCACATTGAGGGCTGGGCAAGTAGTTAAGGATTTCTTTGGGCTCCTGCCAGGCTAATAATTACGGCCCATGCAGTGCTATAATTAGCAGTGTAAATGAAAGAAACTGCAGTCTGTAATAATTGGGTACTTCTATCCAACTTCATATGTACTTCACTCCACTTTTGCAAAGTTCCTACGGGACTGCAGAATGTACAAATAAATAAAAATGACAAGTTGAAGTGACTGAACCATGCCATGCTTCTGTACATTATGCTAATGTCTTAAACAATGACTTGATAACCCTGAGATGCACTGCTATGACTTGACTACTTCTTGATGCAGAAGTAGCGACAACATATGTGAGAAAAGAAAATTTAGCAACTCTGCTGCAACCACATATCTGGCAGTTTCTAAAACAGCTGTCTGGCTCTTCTCAGTCAGCATGTGACACTAAATGTCCATCAAATAATGCAGCAACACCAGTAACCCATCAAGTTTCAATGCATTACGAGCAAATGGTAATCAAACAATGTGGACAGTTCATGCTACATGAAATTCTAATGAACACTCTCAAAGGCAACCAACTTGGTCGGGCTAGGTGGCAGCCATCAAAATCTCTGGGGTCTGACTTTGAGAACGGTCTTGCAGCAACTTAAGTTCATAAAAAAAAAAAAACAAGAGACGAAGGAAACAGTATTCGACACCTAGAAACAAGCTTCAAATAATGGCAGGTTGAGGACAGAAAAGTTTCTTCTATGTTTTTGTTTTAAGTAAAATGTTTACTACATTCCATAGCTTTCAGACGTGTGCACGTTTGTCCCCACAAGCATTGTTCTGGCAGGTGGTAGCTGGTCGCTGACTCCTCTGGTTGCATTTGTTTAGCTGTCCGGTTTGTCGCACGTTGAAAACGGCTCATTGTATTCGCCCGCTTGGCCTCGTTGCTCGAAAAGTTGAATATCGTAGGGACGAACTCAGGGTGCCGCGGTGACATGGAAGGCTTTCCTGCTCGTTATTAGAAGGTTTCATTACAGCTTGCACACATATTTAACTTCAGTACCTAGTTCGTAGGTGTTACAAAGTGGTTCCCGCACAGTCCTGATGCGCTCGACGTCTCTCAAGTGCGCCCTTGATAGCCCTACCGACGAATCGCTTTTATCTAAGCTTCGCGTAGAAGACGGTTTCGTGAAGCGCTTGGAAAGCGAAAAAAGCCGAGGCCGCTTCCCTTTAAACATTGTGTATCACAACCAAACGCTACACAAGTTTTCGGCATAGTCAGGAGCGTCGTACTATCCAACAACGACCACCAAAACAACCGCAGAAATGCAGGCGCCGCGGGCAGCCGCCGGTTTGTTTACCCCACCGCCGGAGCCGATCGCGGCGGCCACGAACCCACCAGTCTGCTTCGCGACTACGCCGCTAGGGGTTGGGAGCATGGGCAATCGCGTCCCGAAAAGGCCGATTAGGTTAACTACGTCTTGAACGCCGTTGCTTGTATAAAGCGTTCTTTATTACGTAAAAAAATAGAAATGTCACAATTTTTTAAAATAATCATTTAAATTAATACTAAATATTCTTTCTTAATATCTTTCATATATTAGAAGAATCTCGGTATCTTTACAACCTTACTATAGCCGGAAGCGTGGAATTCCTATTGCTCCTTGCCGACACCGCAGCGAGAGGCTAGGTGCAAGTAATAATGAAGGGAAAAGTCACATAGTAGGGCTTTCGAACATTTCACACTACTCAACGGAAACACGTTGCGACAGGCATAGAGTTTTTTACTTTTACCTATAGAGTGAAAGCTGGGCTGCCTTCTACGGGAGGTGACATGGGGTCTCCAGATGGCCAATTCAGCCACCATGGGCGCTGAAAGCACTATGGGCTGGAGAGCTACCGAGTGCAGAACTAGACTTTTGGCCAAAAATAATGCAAAGATAAACGTTGTTCTACCGTAAATAATGTCCCAACGTCCTAACATTGAATATTGTGACTATAAATTGCAAAAACAGAGAGAAACAGCATGTCAGTGTGAGATTTATCCAATATAAGCGATGGCTCTTTCTCCTATTGGATTAGTTTTGAGCAGCACAAATACCAATATTTCGCACCTTCTGGGAACACTTTGAAAAAAAAAAACGTTATGAAAATATTTGTGGTTGTGCAATCACTTAAGGAAGTTTTTAGCGGCATTTTGAGAAACAAAAAACCTTTTATTGGCGACGTCTCCTTTTTCGCCTTCGCTACTATAGCTTTTGCGGTCTATGTCTACGATGATGATGACGAAAACAAAACTTCACAGTAAAGCCACTCCACGCACCCGAGAAAAATTGACTGTCCAGCATCAAGTAGCACATCATCATTATCATCATCATCAGCCTACCTATACCCACTGCAGGGCGAAGGCCTCTCCCATATTACTCCACTTAACCCGGTTCTGTGCTATCTGCATCCACTTGACCCCTGCGAACTTCTTAACTTCATCCGCCCACCTAACTTTATGCCGCTCCCTGCTACAATTTCCTTCCCTTGGAATCCAGTTTATTACCCTAAGCAACCATCGGTTATCCTCTCTTCGCCATACATGTCCTGCCCATGCCCATTTCTTCTTCTTAATTTCCACTAGAATGTCGGTAACTTGAGTTATTTCTCCGACCCACTCTGCACGTTTTTATCTTTTAATGTTACCCCTACCATTTTTCGTTCCATATCCCTCTGGGCTGTCCTAAACGTAAGTGGAACTCTCTTGGTTAGCCTCCACGTTCCAGCCCCGTAGGTGAGTACAGGTAAGATGCAACTGTTGTATACTTTCCTCTTGAGCGATACCGGTAAGCCACTTGTCATAATCATCGAGTGCTTGCCAAATGCGCTCCATCCCAATCTTATTCTTATTTCCTTTTCATGGTCCGAAACTGCGCTTACTACCTGTCCTAAGTGGACATATTCGCCTACTACTTCCAGTGCCTCGCTACCTAACGTAAACTGCTGTTCCTTCCCGAGGCTGTTGAACATTACCTTAGTCTTCTGCATATTGATTTTCAAGCCTACCTTTCTACTTTTCCTGTCTAGGTCAGCAATCATTATTTGCAGTTCATCCCCCGAGATGCTTAGCAAGGCAATGTCATCAGCAAATCGCAGAACTGAGGTATTCTCCATCTACACTTATCCCTAACTGCTCCCATTCCAAGTCTCTGAATACTTCCTCTAAGCAAGCTTTGAATAGTGCTGGGGAGATCGTGTCTCCTTGCCTAACACCTTTCTTTATGGGAATTTTGTTACTTTCCTTTGCAGAACTATGGTTGCTGAGCAGCTACTATATTGTTGTGGGACGCTGTGCATGCCTAGAAATAGACAAAGAAGAACGGAGTACACCAGATAAACACCATTTGCCCTGGCCCTCTTCTTTTATTTTCTAACCCTCGCGCTGGCGCCTCGCGCTCGTCTCACGCTCGTCCCGCGCCTCTTTTTCTGCCGCAGCACTCCTTGGCGCGCTCCGTAACATCTTTCCACGGGGGGGTGGGGGGGGGGGAGAAAGTGTTGGTGAGCTGCTGCAGGCGCTCCACTTATGGGGCGGCATTTCGTGGGGACGGCAATGAGGCAGCAGGCGACGACAGGAGTGGTGATGGCCCGTTGACATATCGCTTCATGTATGACACATGCTCCGGGAAAATGTGGTGCACACCGAATGGTCGATGCTCGGGGAGGTCTTCGAGGCGGTATGTCACGGGGCCGAGCCGTTCAACGACACGGTAAGGGTAGCGGTATCGGTGCATGAGCTTCGTGGCACGCCCAGTCGCGCGGATGGTGCGGCGAACGAGGACCAAGTCACCGGACCGGAAGGAGGGAAGTGGTGGTGCTGCCGCATTGACCACTTGCACACGCGCATGAGCCGTGAGAAAGTTGCACTGATGGTCGAGGCGGGCGCAACGAAGTTGTTGGGCGGAGTCAGTTGGTGACGCAGTCTGATGGGGAAGGCCCAACTGCGCTTCGAGAGGGATGGACTGTGTTCTGCCATAGACGACTGTTAACGGCGTGACATGCGTTGTTTCTTGCCTCGCAGTGTTGAGTGTAAAAGCTGCTATAGAAACAAAACGATCCCAGTTTCTGTGGGATGGAGCCACTTAGGAGGCGAGTATATTCGTGAGGACGCGGTTAACACGTTCCACGAGGCCATTGCACTGGGGATGATTGACGGATGTAGAGGAATGCGCAATGCCGAAGGAGCGGAAGGCTCGCTCAAATTCATGGGACATAAAGCAGCTCCCACTGTCCGTGATGAGGCATCGGGGCACACCATGCCGAAGAACTAGGTGCTGTTGCAGAAACAAAACGGTATGAGCGGAAGAGGTGTCTGAAACGGGCAGTGCTTCGACCCACTTGGAAAAGTAGTCGATCGCAACCAGAATATACCTGTTTCCGGGGGGCGTCTTCGGTTGCAGCTGCGTTAGTATGGTTGGTTGAGTTCAAATGAGTGTCGCCTTTTTGAGACGTCTACTTCTCTGAGAGATCTTGCCGAATTACAGTTGCGTTAGCATGGCTGGCATAAGCTAGAGCTTTGTGATCACCAGACTCGTCTTCCTGCAGAAGGACACCGCCGAGCCCATATTGGCTGGCGTTCGTGTGGAGGACAATGGGGGCCGATTTGTCGTAGTGGGCCAATGTGGGAGGCTTGAGGAGGGCGTGCTTGACGTCAAGGAACGCGAGCTCTTGAACCGGCGTCCACCTCCACACTGCATTCTTCTTCAGGAGGGCGGTCAACGGAGCGCTTCGCTTGGAAAAGTCCGGAATGAAACGATGGAAATACGAAGCAAATCCAAGGAAACTTTTGAGCTCCTTGGCGGTAGTGGAAGCTTCGTAAGCCCTAAGCGCTTTTTTTAGAGTCGGGACGGATGCCATGCTGGCTCACAACTTGACCCAAGTACGTCACCTGTGCAAAACCGAAATAACATTTCTTTGGTTTTAAGCGAAGCCCAGCAGAGGTAAGGGCTTCGAGGACGAGTTTGAGTCGAGTTTGGTGTACTTCAAACGTAACCGCATAGACAATTACGTCGTCCAGGTAGACCAACGCCATAGTCCACTTCATATTGCCTAAGACACGGTCCATGAGGCGCTGAAAGGTAGCTGGAGCATTCGAGAGACCGAAGGGCATACGGTTGAACTGGTAAAGGCCGTCGGGAGTCACGAAAGCCGTCTTCTCCGCATTATCGGGGTGAACAAGCACCTGCCAGTAGCCCGAGAGCAGATCTAGGGTGGAAAAATAACGGGCCCCCTCAGGCGATCGAGTTCATCGTCGAGGCGGGGAAGAGGGTACACGTAGAGGTGAGTAATAGCATTTAATTTGCGATAATCAACGCAGAACAGGAGTGTGCCATCCTTCTTGCGTACAAGGACTACAGGGGAGGACCAAGGGCTACAAGACGGCGCAATAATTCCCTGGTCAAGCATGTCGCATACATGCTGCTGGATGACTCTCCGTTCGGCTGGCGCTACCCGGCGAGGTTGGTGATGAATGGGCCCGCGGTTTTCGGTGTTGATCCGGTGTTGGGCCCAGGAAATGCACCCGAGTTCACCGGCGCTTAGAGCAAAGCAACTGCGATGTTCGAGCAGCAAGGCCTTGAGAGAGGCAAGCTCCACGTCGGTGAGGGTGGAGCCAAAGTTTAATGTTTCCCATAGTAGGACCTCCGGCGCTGAAGGGTTCTGAGGCGGTGCTTCATGTTGCAGAGACGCAACCGGTGACCCTGAGTTCAGGACTGAGGCGGTGACCCTGAGATCAGGATTGAGTGCCAGGAGTCAGCACGAGAGGTGCGCGGCTGATGTTAAGCATAAATACGTGGGCCTCTCCTTTGAGCACAGGCAGAGGGCTTCGAGGGAAGGTCATCCCACGGGCTGGAGCTGAACACCGGATGGGTTCGAAAAGCACGTCCGCTGTGATCGGACTGTCAAGCTTGTCATACACCCACATTGCCACACCCGGTGGCAGAGTCACGGCGGACGCTACAGCCACGGTAGTGACGTCGATCGGCTTGACTCGACGTGGCCACTTCGTTGCGAGGTAGAGCACAGATTCTGAGGCACGCTTGGTCGCCGACACAAGGGACTGCCACAGGGCGACACCGAGAATGGAAATCCGGCTAAGCCAACCTGGCCCACGCAGAGTTCGGCTCGCCCGTGGTTCTGTTGTGGTAATATTAAGGACGAATCCGGCTTGTTGGCACCACCCGCACCCGAGGACCACTGGCCAAATAGGGCTGTCTGCTACAACAAACTCGGTGGAGAGGTTCTTTCCGAGCGCTTTCATGCAGATTGACGATGACACGTCCGACTTGCTCCACCGGGGCGCCGTTAAAAGCTAAGAGCAGGGTTTGGGCGGCTGGAAGAAGCCGGTGGGGCTCGTTAACAATAAACAATTTGTCCAGCACATTGACAGCCGCTACGGTGTCGACCAAGCCTCTACGTGCCGGTCAAGCAGAGCGACGTCGACGAGTACGTAGGGAGCTTCAGTTGTTATCGAAGCCGATGAAAGGAGGGGACAAGGAGAACGAAGTAGTGTGGGGACGGCGGAACGGTGTCCCAGGAGTTCCGCCAAATTGTTTTCCGACGTCGGAAGGCTAGCAGAGTCCCTCTGAGGCCCCCTCAGGCCGCAGCGGAAGCAGGTCGTGCGGGTGTCGTTACGCCCGCGTCGGTTAGAGGCCACTGTAGGGGCTGTCAATCGAGGAGTCTGCACCGAGACGGTGCACGCGGCAGACGGGGGCGACCCCCGCGTGGCCAACAAAATCAATTCCGCCTCGCTGGCGAGCGCCATAGCGGCGCGAACGGACACTTGACGCCCAAAACGGACCAAGCGCTGCACCTCAGGGAGTCGGATGGCGTCGACAAACGCCTCGGTGGCGACCAGGGCCACGACGTTCTGAGGTGCCCCCGGCAGCCACTGCAGAACCAGGCGCTCAATGGCGGCGGCGAGGTTCTGGTATGTCTCTCCGGGCTCTTGACGGCGGGCTCGCAGGCGGTGGTACTGCGCACGGGGTTGACCTGACAGTTTACTTATTTTGCCTTTTCTGCTGCGGTTGTCACACGAGTCCGGTATAGTGGTGCAGTAGTTTTTTTTCTTTTTTTAATGTATCTTCCTCCATCGTTTCTCTTACCCGTGCATGTTGCGGTTAATATAATCTGGTTTAGTGACGGACGTCTTTTCGCATCAGACTAGATTTAATAGTTTTTTTCTCTCTCCTAATGTTTGTCTAGAATTTGCAATTCTTTCTCATCCCCTACCTCTTGTCTGTGGTATCAGCACTTAAATTTTTTTCTTTTACTTCATTCTTCTGTTCCTAAAATTCGTATTTTTTCTCTCTTTAACTTGTGGACCCACGATTACAATGCCGTAGGAGACTGCAATTCTCTATTGTTCACCCGATTTTTATTTCTTTGTTGGGGACTGTCCTGTTTACAACTCCACCTCAGTCTTCCTTTTTTTTTCATGCTTTGGGTTTCGTAAGTCTGCCGCTCTCTCCGTATTGTTATTTGTCATTTTGTGTGACGGTGGTTTTGCTGCTGTTCTCTTCTTTTCTGGTTCTGGTTCCTGTTTTGTTTCATTTGCAGGTCTGGATGCTACCTTCTGTGTTTTTCTTTTTATTCTTCTTAAACCAGCATGGGACCACCTTGGGAATGGACCTCGTTTTTTTTTTGTTTTTTTAATACCTTCTGTCGCTTTTCAAAAGTGCTTTTTTTATCTCGAGCTTCTGCTGTTTTTATTTATTTTTATATTGGTTTTAAGCCTGGCAAAGCTTTTGCTGGCCCGGGCTCCCTCTCATTTTTTTATGGGTTTTTTTTTCAGTTCGAGGGGACGAATAAAAAAATGGTCGGACAGGAGGCCCATAAGGACGGTGTAAGAGCCCAGTTGGTCGGGCGGCACGTTATCACGTTACCGTTATATAACGGTAAGCATCCCACGAGATTGTGCCGTCAAACGTGGGTAAGTCCACTACGTCCAATGACGTACCCGCGCCGAGCACGTTATTGGTGGCTACGACAGCAGGCCCAGCGACGGCAGGGCTGGAGCACGGCCGCTCAATGGAGGCGCACTTGGGTGCGGCCCGTCGCGTCGCCCAGAAGAGCCGTATAGCGCCTAGTTCTCATCGCCACCGCTGCGGCGCCACCACTCCGGGACGAGTCCGGGCGGAGAGCTGCGCACAGCTTCCGTGGCTGTGCTTTCGTTTCGGCATCCGCGTGGTCGGCGCTTGCTCAGCGGCGTTTCACTCAGTATGTGATGCTATGTGCAAGTTTGCTATTAATAAGGTGATAGCGGCAAGTCATCATCACTAGGCTTTTCCAAGTCATTCGTGGTCTTCCGTTTACAACGAGAACGAGGCAGTCGTGTGCTTTGCTAAGTGCGCACCCATTTAGTTGCGTTTCAACCACTGTAATAACGTATTAGATATTGCAATCTTGAAATCGGGACATGGTTTGGGGCCATTTATTCAGCGTGCACTTTTCTGGAAACTTACAATTCACGACGTAGCGTTCATCATTATTGTTCAGCCTGTTCCTCCATTTTCACTGGAAATAATATTCAAGTGGGTACCACCACCAAAACATACTAGCTAACACAAACTTTTGCAAAAGAAACAACACAAGACAGCCAGTTCAACGACACGCCCGCAGGCTCTGGCAATTTTTTTTTTCGTTTGATTATGAAGTCGCGTGATGCACAGAAGACACGCAAGCTTATTTTACAAGCGAAGAACTTTTCTCGAAAAAGGTGCAAGCATGATTTTTTCCACTGTCTGATTGATGTTGCCTGTCCAGTTGGTCAGCAGTGGTCCCATTAGTTTAGTTAGGTCCTTAGTGTGACTGCGGTCTTCTCTCTCGCAAATCAACCCCGGAAATTGCACAAAATAGGGAA